>JAHWXV010868777.1:0-20605 GCA_024586415.1 Phrixothrix hirtus
AACAGTCAAGTGCACCAGCGATTTATTTATAAAGGAAGAGAACATCTGGTGTTTCTCTAAAATTACTTAATAGCAGCAACCCGAAAATCAATGCATGATTGATTATAATTAACTGATGGCATGTTGAATTTTTTATTAATGTAGCGTACAAATATCTTTTGAATTAATCCCAGCATGTTGACATAAATATTGTAGTAAGGATTCCAGACCACACTAACCCAACTCAACACACTACGGACGTATGTTAAATAAAGAGTTTTAATGCTTTGCATGTTTCTAAATGGATAACAGATTCTGATTACAAAATCTAGATCCTTGTAAGCCTTACTTGTTATATATGTAATGTGTTCTGAAAAGGTAAATTTATTGTCAAAAATAATTCCTAAATCTTTAATGGAATTAACACTTTGTAACCTATGGTTAAAGAGGTGATACAGAAATAGAGTCGGCGCATGGTTCCTTGTAAAAGAAATTGTGAAACATTTCTGAAAATTCAAAAATAATTTATTGTTGGAGGAGTAGGTAAATAAACTATTTAAATCCTCTTGAAATAAACGGCAGTTAGAGACAGTTCTTATTTCGCGAAAAATTTTTATATCGTCTGCGTATAAAAGAAGGTGGTTACATTGAATGCTGTCTAGAATATTATTTATGTAAGCTACGAAAAATAAGGGTCCAAGATGAGAACCCTGCGGCACTCCTGACGTGATATTGACGTAATCTTAGAGGTATCCATTTATCCTGACTGCTTGAGATCTATTAAGTATATCTGATCTAACCCATCTTAATAAATCATTAGGAAGACCCATAATGTCTAATTTGTTAATAAGGATATTATAGTCAATTTTGTCAAACACCTTTCTCAGATCCATATACACTGAATCTACTTCAGTGCGCCGGTCAAGCATCTCTTGCAAAAAATGTATATAATTTACTAGATTAGTTGCAACCGATCGTCCAGGTAAAAGCCGCACTGATGAATAGTAATTTGATTTTTAATAATGCTTAAGACAATTTCATAAATGATTATTTCAAAAACTTTTGATAAAACTGATATAGGTCTGTAATTTTCGATCAATTCATTGTCGCCAAATTTATAAATTGGGATGATAAATGCTTTTTTTAGAATAGATGGAAAGATACCTTCTTTCAACGATCGACTAAAAATAATTGAAATTGGATATGCGAGCTGATCTTCTCAATTACGTAAAAATGCCGCCGGAATGCCATCTGATCCAGCTCCCTTATTAACATCTAGGGTTTTTAAAAAATCTAAGACTTCTTCTAAAGAAATTTGTAGTGTGCCAGTATTAGATATGGTTGGATTTACATTAGAATCGGTTAGCTCTCCGTCAATAAAAGCAGATTTAAAATGTGGAAAATAAATATTACATATAACTAAACCGTTTTCAGTGACCTTACCATTTAATTTTACTTTATTTGGGGTATTGAAATCATGCTTTCTTTATTTTTATATACGACCAGATACGTTTAGGATTAGTAATTAGGTTTTATTATGTTTATTTAATAAAATTACGGAAATTTAACGAGATTAGATGTTTTGATCTGCCACGTAAACTAAATGTGAGATAATCCAAGTTGTTTTTATAAAGTTTCCATTTTTTATGAAATTTACGTTTCTCTTTTATCACTTTTATAGTAGAAGGAGAAAACCACGAAGGATATTCCTCAATGATGCCAAGTAAAATATTGTAAAGAGACAGCTATAGATTCTCTACAATTCAAGTTTGAAAATATGTTGTTCCAATTTAAGTTATTTAAATGCAACTTAATATTTAAATAATCGGCTCTTTTATAATAGTACTTTGCCTCACCTTTATTATCAAGTTGACTTAGGTGTAAGGGTTTCAAATACATATATAGAGGAGGATAATGCTGATCTACATTTACAATGGGATTATTACATTGTTGTATTGATTGTAAAATTGAATTTATTTGAAAGAATTAAATCTAAAGTTCTACTAATAAAATTTTTTACATTATTGAATTACGTTAAATTACAGTAAGCAAACCAATTAACAAATTCTGTGGCGGAGGCTTCGTATTGTTGGGGATTAACTGAATTATCTGACGTTAAACTCCAATTAATTCCTGGTAAGTTAAAATCCTCGCAAATTAAGAATATATCATCGGAATATTGATCAAAAATCTGTGTCAGTTTATCGCGAAAGGTTTCAGCTGCGATTAAATTACGCGGAGGTAAATAAACACAACACAAAAACAATGTACATTTGCTGCTTGATACAGCAACCCATGCATCTACACAATCACTTTGAAATTCCACCATGAGCGTTGACTTTGAGGAACTGCGTATAGCAACAAGAACACCTCCACAATTAGCTGTAGATCCAGTAGAACATCTATCTCTCCGATGTACCACATAATTAGAACTAAAAAGCTCAGAATCTGAGACGTCTGAAATCAAAAATGTCTCTGTAAGGTACAAAATGTCATAATGGCTATCGCTAGTATTGGTAAACAATGTATTAGTTTTTGTGCGCAGTCCGCACACATTCTGATAATAACCTGCAAACCCATTAAAAATAAACTTAAACTGTATATTTGATAATAATTAATTTATAATTTCTCAAGGTCCCTAATTGATTTAACTAATATAATATTAAACTTTTCATTCTTCCGTATATAAATCAAGGGATTACGCGTCCATAAAAATTTGTACGCCTTCTTCTTGGCTTCATTTCTAGCAGATTTATAGTGTATTTTATTATGTAAAGTAAGATCATCATTGATAAAGACGTTATTACCAATATTATTAATTCGTATGCCACGATAGTATTATCAGAAGACTTCTTCTTAGTTTTGTAAGCTGCCAGAATATCGTCATGTTTGCGACGAGGTATAGACCTAACAATTATATTTCTATGAGTATTATTGTGTTGTAAACCATTTCTGTTAGATGATACACGGTGTACTGTATCTATCTCAAATGATTGAATATCACAGTTGATAGTAGTGAAAATGTTATGAACTAAAGTGACAATATTTTCGTTTTGCTTTTCTAAAACGCCTTGACTCTCTATGTTGTTAAGACAAGAATATTGCTCCAAGTCCTGATTTCTTACATAGAGTTTGACAAAATTTTGTTTTAACTCGGCCTTATCAGATTCTATTCCATAGTTCATCTTATGTGTGGTATGCTTCTCGTTTTATTGCTCCCCATGCATAAAAGTCTCGATACCATTCTTTTTACCAATCCATCTACCAAGATAATTTTAAGTAAAATAATTTCCTGCAACTAGGAGGAACGCTTTCATAAAAATCATTCTCTCACGAGGTTCTAAAGGAATGTCGCCTAATAAATCCGATAGAGAATTTTACAAGAAATTTAGGTAGAGTTGACCGTTCAACCTTTACGGTAGTGCAACAGGGCGTATTAAAGGGTATCAAACAATGTCAGTTCGACATTAATTGGAAACTGTTATTAAAAAGGATTTAGTTGTATTTTTTTAGGATTTTAACCACTCCGCACATGTAAATTATGAAAACTAGCTAAACCGTTCGTTACAAAGCATAACTATTTGGTAAATAGGATATTTTCCAAGAAACCATTCTTACCCCTAAAACGATTAATCGGCCATTCGTAAAATTGCAGGCGAAGAATGTCGTCCTCTTCTTACAAATGTCGAACAGACTGAAGGCGGTAAGGAAGTAACTGCTACATCTATGTATAATATTTTATCAACAACACTTTTACCGATGCCAAATGGCCCTCAAACATTGCGTACACTTTCATTTGGTTTCGCTTCTATCCCATCCAAAATTACTTTGCCAGTTTCAAGATTTAATTCACGAAGCCGTCTGCAGTTACTGGCGGGTTTCTTAAATGTTCTAGTCGCCCTCAGCTTCCGATCGAGCACTGCAAAGGTGATATGATGTGGACAACGCCTATTAGCCAGTCTTGGAATAAAGTCTTGCATCAAAACATAGAATAAAGTTAACTTAGAAGATAAGTACGGAGCCAACCTTTCGATTAAGTAATGTACACAATTAGAGATTTATTGTCAAACTGTCAGATAAAGCAATGAGGATTTATTTCGTGGTAATGCGATTAGTCACTCAGATTAATTCATTACAAAAGGTAAGGAATTTTTAGTAAAATTAGTCAGTGAATCGGCTATTTCAAGATCAACACACCAGCATATTTTAAAATGTCACAAGTTTTATCCTTACAAAGTTGGCGTAGTTCATGAGCAGGCTAAAGACAATTTTGCTTGGCGTTTATAATTTTCTATTTAAAGTTTGCTTTTCTGATGAACGATCCTTTTTTCTAAACGGTACCGTAATCGTCACAATTATAGCTATTGGTCACTCCCTAATCCAAGAATATCTTACGAGGTACACACTCAATATCACGAAAAACCGAACGTTTGTGCTTGTAGTTTTGGTAACTTTACTGCTGGAAATGTGATGGAAATGTATTTAAATTTGTCGATCCGTTGTTAACTGAGATATTGGAAAATGGCGAACTATTCCCTGAAAATCGTTTAATACTGCAACAGGATGGTAAACCTTCTAATTATTCAAACCACGTGCGAGAGTGTCTAGATAACTCATAGAATGGCCGGCAAGATAGCCAAATTTATTTCCGTTGTAGTTCTTTATGTGGGGTTTTCTAAAGAGTAACGTTTATGCTACTCAACCTGTCTCTTTAGATGTTTAAAGGCAATGCATAGCAAATATACTTCAAAACGTTTGAAGACA
This sequence comes from Phrixothrix hirtus, assembly GCA_024586415.1. NCBI lineage: Eukaryota > Metazoa > Arthropoda > Insecta > Coleoptera > Phengodidae > Phrixothrix > Phrixothrix hirtus. The sequence continues at coordinate 4,744 of JAHWXV010868777.1, forward strand.
TTTCGAGCAACTGCTGTATATTTGCATGGAAGTGAGCGGAACCCATTTTGAACATTTAACCAAAGAATGCACACATTGTCACACACACACACACACACACACGCACAGGCACACACACACACACACATACATACATAGGCGGTATAAATCGTACCGTGCAACATTCACATGATATATCTTGGGTAAAGCTAATGCCGGCGATACTTAAAATATTTAGAAAACGTTGTTTCACTAAGTCAGTAAAATATTGCTTAACATTAAAAAAATTAAAAATTTTGAATTTTAAATTTTTTTACACCCCTTTTCATCTGTATTTTCTTAAACCTGGCATTTCTCGCGAAATTTGTGGTTGCCATTTTGTTTTATTTTCGAGTACAGCTTAGCACAACTCACAGATCTTGATCACCTCATACAGTTGGAACTTCATAGCAACACTAAGTTCGAAATTCTTAAAAAACTGTAAATGTGTTTTCCCCTAAACTAATCATTCGATTTAAAATATAGAATCACTACCATAAAAAGGAATTATCATAGCTTCAAATGATATGCATTTTTATATACATTGCTATTTAAAATAATTGGGGTGACTTTTATATCTGCTTGGGGGTTAAATAGACATGAATGAAATTACCCTCAATAAAAAAGAGCCAAAACGGCGCTGTTCTGTTTTTGGTGGGCCACTCTGTATAGTAACGTCATTTATGTTAAAATAATTAAATTTGACATCCTTTTTAAAAGCTGAATTTAATTCTCAATACAATAATGGTATATTATGTAATAAGAATTAAAAATGCATAATGTCTCCGAGCAACTACGCTTCTATTTTCGAGGGGAAACGTTAGCGTAACCGGGCGAATGCAATGATTGCGAAGTAAAACATGGCATTTTTAATCCAAATACATACGATTCTTTCTTCGACCTAAATCAGTAGTTACATCAAACTATTTAAATAATTTGATTGCCAAATAGCAATACACCTTGCTTTTACTAACGGGATTAAATGCTTTGACCTTTTCTCTTAGAATTAAAGCTGTTGCATGGTACCTAATGCATTATTATGCTAGTAACGAAACGCCTAACTTTACGAACTAAATTTAATGAAAGAATGACAACTTTATTTGGCGGCTGAAGTAAAAACAGCCTTTACCAAAACATGATTTGCTACATTTTAATTTCTTATATTTAAGTAGGGATATTTCTAACTTGAAAACATAAGGAACATTGTATTCTGTTACAACTACAAAATATAGAATGAAAGCGTTCTGCTACCATAGATAAAACTAAAACTGTCTACCTAATAAGCTCACTTATTATTCAATTAAGAGGATTAACGTTGTGTTACTGAAGTTTTCTTTTTCTAATATAACCAACACATTAGAATTAATTTGACAACAGCATATCCGAATAATACTGAATTTGAGTGAAGTGTGAAACGGATTATAAGGAGTTTTAATTGAACAAAATAAATTCTCGTTACCATTGAAGCTAAATCAACTTCCTTGAAATGTTAATGTAAAATTTTAGTACCAAAATTTAACAGGTTACTTTATAATAAAATATCAAAAAACCCAAGTCGGCCATAATTATAAGAACTATTGAAATTGAATGCCTATTAAAGTTTATCAATCGCTAAGCACGTGTTTTCAAAGGCATTAAAAAACTTTGCGAACTATGTCCTTCTTAAGTTGCCATAATAAATTCGATTGCATCTTTAAACAGAGGTGAGTTTTTATTTGAAGGTGACAAGAGCTCTGGAAGACCGATTTTTGAGTTTACGCCAGAAGATATTGATCCAGATCATCACATTATATTATCATATCGTCGAATTGGGACTGAACATATATGTCAGAAACTAAAGATTTCACATCAATTGGATATGAAAAGATTTTTTGCAAACAAGCTTGCGAACTGTTTGAATGCAGATCACAAACGAGTGAGGGTGGAAGTGTCGCATTCTATCTGTTACCGTTTTGACAAGGTTCCTGATTTTTTGAAGCGTGTTTTTATCATGGATGAAACCTAGTTATTTTTCTATAACCTAGAGAGGAAGGAACAATCGATGGAAAGGATACACTCAAGTTCTTCAAGGCTTAAGAAGTTTTGTGTACAGTAATCTGCTGGAAAAATTCTTCCATCGGTTTTATGAAATTGTCGTGGAGAAATTATTGTTGATCACTTGGATAAGAGTAAAACAATATCTGAGGAATGCTATTCCGCTTTATTAACAATTGTGAGAAAAATTTATAAAAATAGACGTGATAAATTAACAAAGCGTGTCTTCTTATTACAGTACAATGCATATGTTAACAATTCGCGTATTACAATGAATACGGTTCTTCATTAAAATTCGGATCGTTCGAGGATCTCCCTTACTAGCCTCAAATGAAGAACTGTTTGAATGGGGTTACATTTTCGTTGAGCGACGAAATAATTAGAAGCTGTAGGGGACTGGTTTGCAGAGATAAGTGAAATTCTATCTCTAATAGGGTTATACAACTTTCTATAGCGTCATTATTAGCGTATTACATTAAAAGTGCAATATGTTGAATAAAAAGTATTGTTATTCTCAATTTGTTTCTTTTTAATAGGCCAAGGATTTATCAATGAGCCCAAGGATATGCGAATTTTTTGTTTATGAAAATAAAAATATTACTAAATACCGTAATCTTAAATTGCGTGCGTTTCACGATCTCAATTTTCCGAGAAATATCTGTGTAACGAACTATTAGTACGCAGTGAGATCACTTAATCATTCAGATCTTTCTTTCTTTGATGCTATGTAATATAGTTGGATATATAAAAATCATTAGAAATAGTATAATCTCCTATTTAAAAAAAATATTAAACGTAAAAAGTTATTAAGTTTATTGTACAAATACATTACGCAGGTTTGTAGTTACAACAGTTCCGCTTTAGGTTTAATATAGGTGCAATTAATTTCACATAGTCAATTACCATTACAATCTCCGTTTACGAAGCTAATGAAGGAGTAATTAAACTGAAATTTATACCTTTAGTACAAATTTAACTTTAAAATATATTACATAATACAAACAAATTTAACAATCGTCCCCGTGCCAAATCCAGGCATTTAAACCCACGAATACTGTCAAAAGCAAAACGACATCAATAAATTTCGTGCAATGTTTTTTAAAACATAACCGTCTGATGCAGGTGCCTTTCAAAACAATACTTTCTATACAATAAAATAAACAATAGCCAGTTGTTTTCAAAAATAAATCTATGTGACTGTCACGAATAGATAAGAATAATAACAATAACATTGGATGTAAAATTACTAACAAAGTAAACACGTCTTCCGAAGCTTTAATTTAGATAATTGTAATAAAATTTCCCTAATTTTATAAATAAATTTCTTAATTAAAATACATTTCACGCTGTACATGTAACACTTCGATATTTGTGTAAATAAATGGTAGTATTCCATTTGAACCTTTATAAATACAAAATCAAAGTGAAAGCCTTGATCCTGTAAATAAACGTAATTTGTAAATTTACATTTCTTATCTGAAATTTAAACAGAAGCATCGGAATATATTGTTTAACTTGTTTGAATTCAAATGTAAATATACAGACGTAAAGTTTTCAAACACTAAATATTTGAATGAATATAGTACTTACCCATAAAGCGCTTTAGTTGCGGAAAACCCCACGAAAAATTCTTAGCATAATTTGTACTCCGAGATAGTTTAGTAATATCTTCAAACAATTTCTTTAAAAACAATTTAAAAATTATCCATATAAACGTTTTAAAGTAATTCATTTCAAATGAAATATTAACAGTTACCATAATCCAGTTGGTTGTCATATCTGCTTATTGCGTATTAAAAGGCAAATATTCTTTTATGCATGATTATAACATACCCTGAATAAATGATTGACTTCGTATATTTTAAGCAATAAATCATTTTTGAAATCTTGATTTAAGAGGACGCGAATATTGGTTCTGGATGTGTACAGTGAAGTTATACAATTATTTAGATTTCATTAATAATTGAATGAATTAATAATTTATCATGTAAAGCAATCGCAAATACTTAGTTATCATACTTATGTGAGGTGTTTATAGCTCCTATGATTTTCTAAATTAAGCATGATTTCTTGTGCAATTTGGTCTTAATATTCGAAGTCAATTAGAATAAAAAGTATTCTGACTATCGTACTGTTTAGATTTATAAGAATATTCTTACATTGTAGAATAACGTTCTTAACATATTCATATAGACTTATCTAACCCTTCTCCTTGATACGTCTCGACTAGGCGAGGCATAATTAATTATATGATTTGAAATCGACGCCAAATAGATGTATCGGCAGATACCATAATGGCCGTTGGGGCTGTCCCCAGCGCAGTTCAAATCCCATTAGGATAAAACTAAGTTATTTCTGGAAAGCAAAGTAAGGTCGACACAATTATTTTACATAATGAGTACATATAATTTAAAAGCTAACAAATAATTCTATCTACATTATGTGAAATTTATATTAAAGTTTTAAATTGTAAGAACCAAACAAATTTAAAAAAACAGACGAGATGTTGCGACGGTTCAAACCATTTTAGATTGAGCCAAAGCAGGATGGGCTATATTACTGAGAAATAACTTTGGTTAATTATGATTAACGCATAATCCAAAACGTGCAGGATGAGTGAGAATAACTCTATAACAGCCCTCATTAAATTATACTAGATAATATTCTGTAGATTTTAACGTATCACTTGGCCGTGTAGATCAGGTAATTGGCGATCCATGGTATCACGAATACTCTATACCAACCCTTTAAAATTCACCATATCTTCTGAGTTCAACAAAGCCGTCTGGAATTTTGTAATGGTACTGCGACAAAATTGGAAATAAGAAGAATATTTTACAAGAATCTATTTTAGAAGATCCCAGAGCGTTCTATCGAACTCAAATAAATAAGGTGATCATAAATGACTTAGTGCTGCAACTTATATCTAAAGAAAATCAAGCCAGAAACAATGAGTCATGCATTGGAAATTATTAGATTAGCATCCTAACTAGTTATATTTATTCCTAATTTAGATTGTCTCCAAAATAGCAGTTTAAACGCCTTTAGTTTTAGTTTTACTGAGAACCTTATTTTGCTAAGCAGCTGTTGCAAATAAATAGAAATTCGCACGTTTCTTGTTAGTGTAAAATAAATATTTCAGTTGAATACTTGTAAATAAATGATTCTAATTTAATGAATAAAAACAAATACTTTTAAAATAATTATATAATTACCTTGGTAGCAAGTGCCGGATTTGTTATTGAAAGTGTGAACTCACGAACTATTGATAGTTAAAAGCTAGAATTGTTTTATACATGTCTGTGACTAGAAGGAAGAATTTTGCAAATGATTCAGTACAAAATGGATTACACGACTTTCTCTTATCCACATAGATATGCCAATAGTGTCCATAAATGATTAAATTATTGTCTACGTTAATTTTGGAAACGATAATTGTAACGGGCGCCCATCCAAGTTAGTGGCCACGCGATAGGCTGCTTGACTCTGGAAATTTTCTTTGATAACTTGCTTCAACGCACTTTTTCAGAAAAACTGGAAGTTCACGTACAGGGGCATTAAATAGATAATAACCGCAGCACATTTAGAAATAAAAGTTATAGCTGTTTTTGAGAAAATCGCAAAAAACTAAATAATCGCAAGAATAAAGTGGCATTTCCGGCTATTCAATTTTACCTAAATTCTTGACGTCTCCTATGCAGAAGATAAAAAGCTTAAACATACAATTTCATTCATATATAATATTTAGTTTTTGAGATATGTTGTTCGCAATTAGTACACTAAGTACTTCCGGTTACTCGATTTTAGTAAACTTATTAGAGGTACAGATATCTTGATTCATACAAAACGGAATGAAATAGCTAAGAAATTTACTAAGTTTTAAAAAAACCATTATAGCCGATTACAAGGAAATCTCGAAAAACGAAAATTCGAAAAAATTTAAAAATGACAGAAATAAAGTAGAACTTCCGGGTATTCGATTTTAACCAAATTCTTCATTTGGCATACCAATATAGTTAGGACCACAAACATAAGTTTTGATTTAGCTAGAACTCTTAGTTTCACCGTTATTTTGTTTTGAGTGAACGGTGAAGTTATTTCCGGTTACTCAGTTCACGGAAAATTTTCTGAGAAACGGTCTAACCTATATGAAAGCACATTAAATTGGTAGCATATGCAATAAGTTTTACAAAAATCGTTGTAGCTAATTTCGAGAAATAAAGTTGTACTTCAGGTTATTCGATTCTAACAAAATGCTTGATTTAGCATACAGAGGTTAGGATCGCATATATAAATTTTCATTTATTTAGGACTTACATTTCCTTAGTTATTTTATTCATAGCTAATGGTAAGACTACTTCCGGTTACTCATTTTACGAACATTTCTCTGAGAAATTGTCTTAATCATATGAAAGGTCATTAAATGGCTAAGAAATACAACAAATTAAAAAAATCTTTACACCCGATTTTGAGAAAATCGCAAGAAAACAAGAAATGGCAAGGGTAAAGTGGCACTTCCAGCTATTGAATTTTAGTGAAATTGTTGCAGTCGCGTGCGAGGATACATACAAACTTAAATCTAAAATTTTGTTTATCTAAGACCTTTTGTTTTCGAGATATTTTGTTCACACACAGGCACAGACACACACACAAACACATGCACACACACACACATACACACACACACACACAGACACACACACAGACACAAACACACACACACACAGACACACAGATGCACACACATACACGCGCGCACACAGACCGGCCAATTTTTAAAAACATGATTTTCGGACCAGGGAACCCGAAAACGTGTATTTCCACTAAAATTTCGTCATCAAAAATTTTGAATAAAAACAATAATTTCCCTACACTATATTTCATATACGTAAGAAAAAGTAAAAAGGGGAATCCAATCGAACTAGGTTAAAAGAAAGAGTTGAACCCAAGCAAAATAGATTGCAAGTAGGTGTAATAAACATATTAAGAGACCAAACGGTATAGATAAGTTCAAATGAAAGTAAGAAGGGTATCAATACGGGTTCTGGAATGGTGGCCCAGCTTTTGCACGGTCCTAGAACCACTGCCCATGAATCCGCACAGCTTAGTTTTGGAGAAAACGTTTTTGTATTTGTTCGCGGAGTGTTTATATTTAGAATTAATGAAAGGTGAAGTTAAATATGCATGCAAAATCAAAGAGTGAAGGCGTACGAAATACGGGTTTGCAAACACATATTTTTGCATACGAATAAAATTACAATGCAAGGAATGCATATTTAAATTAACAACTATTCATCATTATCGTCATAAATATTTTAATATTCATGTAAATAGAAAAGATAGAATGATTATAAGATGTAATATTTAAGTTCATGGTATGTACTTAAACCATAATACGAAATCATAGGCAAACATAAAGATTAACATATATTTTTGTTTACAAATATAGTAGCAATGCAAAGGATTCATATTTAAATTAACTATTCTCCGCATTCGTCTTAATATTTAAATATTCATGTAAATAGAAATGTTAGAATGGTTACAAAATGCTATCTTTAAGTTCATTATATTCATTATAATTCGAATTCGTAGTCAAGCATAACGGTTATAGCTTTAAAACTACGCTACAATAAATATTTATACATAAAAGCAAACTTCAAGTCCACTGCGTGCACTTGTCATGTTTACCAGATCAATATTGCGAATAAACTTAAATTTCCCCGTAACCGAAATGTTATAATCAAATTAATGAAAAGTGATAAAATTAAAATTGAAAAATCTGAAGAGAACAAGAGTGAAATGGACGAAGAATTATGTGCAAATGTAATGGAGTAGCCGCCGCTATATGCGGAAGAGTTAAGCAAACGAAACCTGTATGAGTGTTTGGAAGCTAAACTTAGGAAAGCATCCAAAAATAATCGTCCATGTTGTCCTATTAAACCTTATGATGATGAGCTGAATAAATTTGATGTAATTGACCGCAAACTAAAGGAAATACCTACCAATTCTGTTACAAAACAGTTAATTAACTCAAACCATTGTTATAACGAGTGGTGCGCAGGATGATGGTGCCATTATGCACCAAAAATATGTAGAAGTTGATTCTTGTGCGTTTTATGATTAGGAACCCATACTGCTTTTCGGGTGTTTTGCGTACGGCGAGATCGATTACGGTAATTGGTGAGAACGAGTGGGGTTTACTCATTAGTCACGAGACCTACATAAAACGAAAGGTAATCTTAATTGTGCTAGTGTTGAGAATTACACGATTAACTTGGAAGGTTATACGTCTATGTATGCAGGAATAAACAGAATAAAAATTAGTAAAGGGTAAATTTTGGTAATTCTGGAGTTATAAAAACTGAAATTAAATTAACAGTTGAACGACATTACGAGCTGTTTGAGCCGAAGCCGTTGATGTAATATGAACTTAAACTGCTTCAGAAACTTCATTTATTCGCGTACATTAAAAAATACTTATTAATTCCGTTTGTTACCTACAACTGGAGTGATGTGACTTGTTCGTGTGCTGCTTCTTACAACTCAGAATCGACCGCAACAACGCCTAATATAAATAATAGTAATATAAACACTTTGGAACGTGAATTTTTAAAATTTGCTTTTGAATACATTGAATGGGGGCAATCTTACTTTGGAAAACGTAGATGTATTACAATTTGTCTGTTTTCACGAAGACAATTATTTAAAAATGTACAATGATAGTATTCCTATTGATTATAAAATGAATAGAAGGATGTTAACATTTAAAAATGTATTTAAATATGTATATAGAAATATTATGTATGTAAACTAATAAAAGGAAAGATGCAAGAATGTATGTATGTATATAAAACTTTCATACATCGGTATGCATCTAAAAATATATTTATGTAAACTTACATTGGAAGAAAAAATAAACGAATGCATATTTTGAAAGTTTAATCTATGATCATTAAAGATGGAACATTAAAGGTTAAATATTAAAGCTTAATCTTTAATGATCCATTTTTCGCGTTTTAATTGCTTTACAAAAACATATAAGTACAATAACAAGGATGCGTCAGAGGATATGCCTGTCTGACCACACATCAAAATGTAGTTGACCTCACGCGCATGAATATTTAAATGTGGTGCGTGTCAGCGAGAACAAATACTGTTGTTAGCGTGAACGTTGTTCCCTTTGACGAGACGCGAAATAAAATTCACATTATGATTAGCTGGAATTATGCGCTTAAAGAAGCCAGAAATTGCTGCTTTCGGCAAACGATAGGATTCGACGGAATGCGTTTTCGAGATAGAGTAAAATATGTTCAAGGTGTAATATCGCGAGTTTTAGAAAAGATATTTCGTCAGAGAGTTTACAAAGAACACATAGTTAACCATATTCTTCACTCTAACCAGCGACGTATATAAATAAAGCAATTAACTTAAATCAACGTCATAACGATTTGCAACGTTGCACAGCGAAGGTTTTTAAAGTGTAGATAAACTAAGAATGGCCGCGGTGTGGTCAATAGCTTAATTAACAAGTTACTTATTGGATTACACCTTCCCGGATACAATTTTTGCGGTCCGGGGAATAAGTTAGAAGCTAGACTAAAGAGGCAAGATAGAAGTGTAAATTTGCTTGATAACCCATGTAAGGTCCATGATGTTGCGTACAGAGATGGCATACGTGAATAATGTACAAACGGCAGGTGTCAAACGAGATACAGAAGCTCGTTACAAAAAATTTTCCAAGACTTGGAACAATTATAAAGCACTATAACGACCTTTAGCAGCCTGATTTAGCTGAATTTCTTCCTTACTCTAAGGAAACTAAGATTTTTAGTGGTTACTGGGTGAATAGGATTAAAATTTATATCGCCTTGGGGTTCATAGTTATTACGATTTGCTTATGTATGTTTGTTTGTATATTATATAAAGAGATTCACAAATAGATTATAGTCAAGTGATTCCATATCTCTGATTTCTTTTCCAAGCTTTTCACTCGTATTTTCACACCATAGAGGTTTTTGCCAAACGAACGCTGCTAATTGTATTTGAAAGTCCATATTGTCATCAAAATCTATAATTACCATATTAATCATCGATTATTACAGGTAATTGTTCCTCTGTGTCATCCTCTGTCAAAACTATTAATATGAGCTATCTTAGCAATCCCTACTCACTTTCATGCGGTCACATTCAAAAGGTATTTGTCAATTCTACATATATTATTTTATGGAGGTATATAAACTTATCTTTAAAGACAATAAAGAAAATCTGGTTTGAGACAACACATGCCTTTTTCTTACAGATAAAGTTCTGCATATAGTGTCCACAAATGATTGTTATTATTTACGTTACTTTAGGAACCATAATTATATCGATTATCCATCCAATTAACTTCCATGCGAAACACTACTTAACTTTGCAGATTTTCCTGAATAACGCCCTTCAACCAATTTTCTCAGAGAAACCGATTATTCGGGCATAACGCAGTAAATTTTAAAAAAAAATCGTTCGAGACGTCTACTTTAACAAAATTCTTACTAGGATGTGTCAGGTAGGTAACAAATTCAAATATAAAGTTTTACTTTTCCACAAAGTTTAGTTTTAGAGCTACATTGGCTACACACGTACACACACACACACAAACACACACACATACTCAGATACATACATGCGCACATAAAAAACTTCTAAATACAAGTTTTTAGGACTCAGGCAGTCTGAAACCTTGTATTTCCACTAAAAACTGAACATCGAAAATGTTGACCGAAAACATGCCTATTATACTTCATATAGGTAAAAGAAAGTAATAATAGTAAAATTGATATAAATAAACACAAACTAAACAGTGTAAATGACTTCTCAGAGGGGCACATGAATACTCGCATCCGAACTGAAACCTACATAAAACCATAGCAATGTAAAAAGTGCAGTTTTATTTGTCTATTAACTACAAGTGGGATGTTAGACCCTCGTAATTAACATGTATAAAAATTATTCAGTTACCACATTAGAAAATTGAAATGAGCTATCACCTATTTCAACAAGGCACGCATGCCGTTTTTTTAAATTTAAGGTCCTTTTGATTGGTCAGTGCAGCAGCAGGAAGAGAATTTTAAAAAACTTATAAAGGACAACGTTACAAACAATATGATCTTACCTACGTAGAACACGCAGTGGTGAATCCAAGCAACTAGTGGCAACTTGGCAATTAGATCATTGTGATGGTAAACATGTAAAGTCCGAATCAATCACTGCTCGCGGAAATATCCAACTATTTGAAACTTATAATACATTTCATTGATAACAGCAGCAAATTAAAGTGTTCGTATCGTCATCAATAAATTTATAGGATTTAATATAATTCTATAAAACGGGAGTTTGCGTGTAAAATCACGTTTCTCTCAAAAGGTAGATATAGAAGTGTTACCAAGCAGTACATGAATTGGCATGGAAACCAAATCCTAAAGTTGAATTCTATTTGAATGGAAATACAGAAAGAATGATAATGATATGATAATATCACAATCAAAATCTTACTGCGTAAGTGAAAATCTTTGAAGTTCTAAAACTAATAAATTTTTTTAAACGAAGTTTTAAATAAATTTTAAAAACATTTTATTTTAAAGATAAATTATTGTAGATTTTACTTATAACAAAATTCATACCTGCAGCTGGATACTTTTAGAAAAAAAGTCAAACAAATGCCATTTTAGATAAGTTAAAACCATAAAGGGATCTAGAATTAACAGGTCATTGCAATTTCTTCATATAACGGTATTCGTAGTAAAATTGTATTTCTATTTGTAAATCTAAGAATTTATTTGCAATTTTTATATATGTTTTTAATTTGATAATTAATAAATGTATGAAATTCAAACTTCGTTACTTATCAGGTATATGTCGTAAATAAAATAAAAGTTTTGGTGAGACCCACATATTCAAAAGTAAAGAATAAAGGAAAGTATCCTGAGAGTATCTTCAGGTATTAATTTATCGGTACAGTACATTCATTGTCTGAACTAAGGGACTTAATCCCACCATCTTAGTATCAATAACAAGTGGAGGCAGTTTGATTGCCGAAAAAATCCTGAAACCTATAATTTCGTAGACTTTAACAAGAAAGCACAGTAATTTATTTTTAATTACTTACTCTGCCAACCCCGGTAATCAACAGGGGATATCATTGAACAACTACTTGAGGAATGCTGAAGTTTCGGACATAACTCTACGCGGGCACGGGAAGATTATATATAATTTGTATGAATTGTTATGAACAAATATTAACGTACTTAAATTGAATTCTTCCCTAAAGTATAATTTCATAGTTTATAAATAGTCCGTCAAATTTCTAAAATTTACTTAATACAAATTAATATACACTGCCGTGAATCAAATTAGGAGTAATATAAATTGGAAACTTTCACCTATTTTTTTTATAAAAATATAATATGTTGAAGCAGTTCTTAGACATATTCTTAGTTCTAAACAATTTATTGCTTTCCGTATGGCTCAAAAATTTCAGTTTCCGAATTTGGCGCCATTTGAAAAGGAATACGACACGCGATCAAGTGAAATCAGGAACCAGTAGCTCTCTATGCCAGTAGTTGTGTAGCCGGTTTTAAATGGTAAACATCTAGAAAACACGTTGGTGAAGTTTCTTTTTGTACAACACAAATAGCATACGACACCTTAAAAAATGTATGTGGTGCTTTGTACCTCATTGAAAAACTAAATACATGTTCAAAATCCCACATGTTATAAATTTGATTGTAAATCGAACAGTAACCAAGCGAGCCTTTTTCCAATAACACGTAACATCAGTAGGAGCCACGTTAATAATGCTAACGCATGCTTACAGCCTACTAGATGGCAATAATTTTTATATGTACCATTAATATCAATTAAAATAAATTACCAGATGATACAGCACAATCGTAACACTGAATATTTTCTACGATTTCATCGATTTCATTTATTGTTAATAACACCATAAATTATTGTGAACTTGGTGTTCTGGGCATATATTTGCTTTTACTACACAAATATTATTGTTGCATATAATTTGTACACATCCTATAGCATTATCACCATAGAACTTTTTGTATGATCTACAAAATAGATTATAATTACTTCAAATAGGTGGTTAAACGATTTCGCAGTATTTAACCAATTTGTTATAAGCAACGACATTAGTTTATTTACGCTTGTGCAGCGCCTCTGATTTTTACCAAGTTGTATCGCTAATCATCTTTAAGAAATTCTCCTATGATAAAAATATCCACTCTGAGCAAGTAGTTGGCTGTAGCCTTCACATATCCCTTTTCCATTACCAAAGCGCTTAATAAACTGTTCCTGCACGATTGCTAACGTTAAAGCTAGTTTTACAAAACTACACAGTGGATATGATTTGTATAACGTCGAATACGTTGCATATTTGATAATACATAATATTAGGTGTTTACGATAATTAAACCGCTTCACACCGATCTAGCATTCTTTCTATATCTTTGATTATTAGTTTTTATGATACAACGGAGATGACACATTTCTACCGGTGCGGAATAGTTTAATTATCCTAAACACTTATAAAGAACTAACAGGTGCATTTCTATCTTCTGGCTTGTGACGTCTTGAGCAATAGCGTTACGTTCTTTATACTGTCATAGAATTCGTAAATATTTCAAATTTATAAAGTATTTTAAGCAACTTTCTGATTATTTTTGAGTGTTTTATTATTACAAACGAATTTCTGTGATGGCTTACTTCCATTGTTAAGTAAAATAAATTGTTAATTAAAATAAAGCATTTTTCGATATATGATAGTACCTAATTGCGAGCAAATAATTATAATCTTATTTCATAGGAATTATTTACGAGAAACAATTTCATAATTAGACGTAGATCTTTATTTATGTAATTCGAAAACCGCGGGAAGTGGTAAAATTGTAACTAATTTATATTCATAAGTTCACCAAACACAAGCTGTTCTAAATTGGGCCTCATTAATTTTCTGAAACAATGAGAAATATTTCATTCAAAACAAGAACATCTTATAAACGGAGTTTTTGAATCCATAGTTTAAAATGTTTCGAAAAGCAGTTCATAAAGCGATATTGTTATTTATGCAGTAAAAGCAACACAAGATATATAGTCATTGTGCCATTTTAAATATTATAAGCAATCTATAGAAATATAATTTCAAACCTTAGGGAAAATAAAAGACTATAACGGTCAGTTAGATTAAAATAAAGTAACGCTCCATTTTATATTTTCATTTAAATTAATTACTTCAATTTATAGGGCAGTCTGCCCTTGTGCTCAATAGTCTTTCCAAGACAATAACATAAATTGTCTTTATTTAATGTTAACGTAAAGAAAAATTGTTCTGCAGCTCTAATTAGGAACTGTAATTGTATATAAGAGTATATCGACGCCTGGTTATAACAATATCCAAATGCATTCAAAAAATTATTGTCATTCTATATAATTAAAATTCAGATATTCGCACCTATGAGAAAAAGATTAACGTAGCAAATTCTATTTATTAGTAAAAGAAAATAATTTTGCCTATTCTCGGGATTTATTATAGGAAACTATTAGCTGTTGTAGATCGGAAAGGTATTATGCTATAATACTGCATAACACTGAAATACTAATACACAACTTACTCAGTGAAGACGGCGCAGTCCGACTATGTTGTAATAGCTTATATAACCAGCTCACTGCAACCTATTAACTTTAAATTGGCAATTTACGGAAACAGGATAGCACCTTATTAAAATTTTTCAGAATTTGGTAATTTGAGACTGAAACATTTTTTAAAGTCATACCTATGCCTATGCAGAACTTTGTGATGGGCACATTATTTACAAATGCACAATAACTGTGGATATATTAGTATATACGGTAAGGCACAGACGGATCACACGTACAGAGAGCGCTAATTGAACTCATTGCGCTATGAAGATATTGCGTAATGTATGTATGTAGTATACTGGAAATGGTATTGTGGAATTAGAATGCCATTGCGCCAATAGCGCGTAATTGATGTACGTGTGCAGTATGTTCAACCAGTGCGCTTGGATGTTCGCCGTTTACGCCGAACTCGCGGTTTACCGCGGTTGATGTGTACTTATTGCAAAGCTAATCAGTGCTCTTGGATTTTATTTACATGACAGCACGTGGTAGGTTGTAATTATGTTGGAATTCGCGGTTTCCGCTGAAGTCGTAGCTTTAACCGCAATTCCCATGCACAATTAACTAGAATGACATATTTCGCGATGTTATACTTACACTGAATTTGAGGGCGCTATAACAATTGGAATTCTTAAAGGGCTACTTTGTAATAATAGTACGTTTTAACTCTATTAATAAAACCGTGAAAGGGCTGAATGTGTGAAAGGGGGTGAACCTTAACATGTGGGCCATTTTAACGGTAAAATGAAAGTGCGTTCATACAATAATGGAAATTCGCATGTTTAATTCTGCCTATATGTAAATAGCATAATACAATTGGCGGCTTTATAGTTACGCTGAATTCGCCGACACTATTGTAATTGCAATTCATACGCATAATTAGGATTTTGTATACATAGAGTAACACAAACTCACAGTACTTTTTGATTCATGGCTTTAATTATGATTGGTATGTAGAATAAGGCATTATTATACACTCATGGGGCGTTATTTAGAATCCAAGTAGGTCTACATATGGGTGCGAATTAGATAATGGTATAGAAGGCGTAATCGATATCAACATGTATAAACATATATATATATATATATATATATATATATATATATATATATATAT
>JAHWXV010868861.1:0-11355 GCA_024586415.1 Phrixothrix hirtus
ATGAAATATATTTATATATATATATATATATATATATATATATATATATATATATATTAATCTTATATACAAGAATCAACAAATTAAACGACGCTTACAACCAATGTTCTAATTCTTTCTAAGGTATGTATTTAACTTCGATAAATTTAACGTCAAGTTTGACGAACAATTCAAGCAGCACCAATAAAAACACACAAAAATATCATTCTACGATGGTTGGATCTATTTAAACTGACTGGCAAGTTTGATGTTGTGTTAACTTTAATAATGGTAATAATAATAATTATAGTGGTAAGCGTTCATGGAAATATACTTCATGCAAATCGATGATTGTTACAATTCCTCACATTATGTTTACACATCTATTATTCACTGATAATTTGTTTACGTATATATCTACTCTTCGAAATGAGCAAATTATTGATGTATGTATGCACCCATGCACCTGTCCATTATAAAATTTCTATTCGAAATGGATAAGTGGTTTTACTGTTCCAAAGTGCAACAACAGGTTTAGCCAATATTGTTTAGTCATTAATTCAAAAAAGTAAAAGCTTCTCCTCTAATGCCCTGTGGTTATTTCTACAATATTAAAAACTGTTTCATGTGACACTTTAATACACCTCAAATAACATCAACATGTTGAAATATAGCTTCAATAAATTAAATAAATTAAAGTTCATCATTACTGTAACTAATTCAAGCAGTTAAAACATCACATACAGGTGGTTCAATAAACTATTAACTTGGTCGATACGTCAAACGTTTTAAAATATCATTTTAACCGTGAAAGTTAAAATTTTTATTAATCGCCTTAACATTGTAAACACATTGCCCGTATTTAACATCCATAAATTGTAAAGTAAATCATTTATTGGTTGTACCAACGATTTATTTTTCTCAATGTAGTAAACGCTCTAATATTACTTATGTGCATTCAAAATAAACTGTTATCTGTAAAGAAATTAAACTCTCCTCGTAAGATTTTGTTTGTCCGCATATGTACACTAACTACTTCCGTTAAGTACAATTGTATGAAGATGTATTAATACTGTTTAAATAAGTTCGAAAGTATATTCACTTTTCGGACTTGCGTTAAACCACGTGTAGACTTAACTACTACGCGCTTTAACACGTCCTCTGTATTTTAATGAATTTACTCAATGTGTACAGTGTCACTAAGACTGTTCTATTTTGTTTAAATTTGTATTTATTGCTGAAATAAATCCATCTTGCTTTCTATAATATTGTCTTATTAACGTAACCACTACATTTCCTTTCACGTATTTGTTTATGTTATAATTTCTCCGTACTGTTGCTTTGAGGGATAAGTCGAATAAGCCCTGGCACTTTCACTGTACGGGTGTCTCCATCGGTCATCCTGCTTTAAATTTTAGCTGTGAACAACAGTGTGGCGCCTTACAAGTAATTCTATCGCTTTTGTACTTTCAGGTAACGTTTGTTCCCGTAGGCAACAAGCCTAATTATATTTCACCTTTCAATTCTAGTCGACGCTGCATCGACCTACGCCCTAGGCTCGGTAGTCTCTAGAGCATAGCCTGATGCACATAAGTAATTTGTTCTACTTCTAAATCTTATCGGCTAAGGTCTTTAAAGAAATAATTAGGTTCACATTGCTAAATATAAATTCTTAGTTTAAATTCTCTAAGCTGATAATATATTGTCAAGGATTTAAGGTCGATATCGAAGAACACAACCCATTCCGGTAAAAGTCAAATAGTACTTAAAATTACATTCATTAAATAAATCACATCAAACTACAAAACATTAAACAACGGATACTTTTCACTTAAGATGTTCGTGAATAACAAAAACTTTGAATACTGTATAAACTGTATTAATATTTCCCTAGTATAAGTTATTTGAATGAGTTACATTTGCGACATTTCCCGTGGAACGATGGTAATATCGCGAAACCCGTTCCAATGGAATTCAGAGAATTCTACGTGTTTCGCTGTATTAGTGATTGTGGAAGTGAAACAATTAAAACATCATTAAAGACAAAACATACTTTAAGAAAGTGTTAAATACCGCGGACGAGTGTATAGTTTTAGTTTCATTGCAAACGAAAGAATTCCTTCATTAAAAGTTGTTATAAAACGTGTTGTAAGTTAATCAATAAATATTGCACAGCCTGACGCATAAGTAACTGTTTAGCTTCCGAAATGAATCAAGATTGTTTTGATAACTGAAATAATTAACATAAGAAACAATCTCAAATGATTTAAATATTAATTAATTAAAGAAAACTAATTAAAAACTATTACCTAATATTGCGTCACGTCGTACAACTATTTGTTAAAAGCAAATGTATTTGTTATCCGAATTGATTAGATAGCAGACAAAGAAAACCGTCGAAATCCATATTTACTGAATAAAGAACGCGAATATGAATTTAACTATAAATAAGACGCTTTTGCTCATTGAAAATCAGTCCTCGTATGAAATTCAATACGGGATATTGACTCGCGCGTGAACTGTAAAAGCTTTTCTGTAAAGTCAAGCTATTTTGTTATTAAATTTTACAGTGATCTTCAGGTGATGTCTTCTGCACTCGTCAAGACTACTAAAGTCCTGAATACCGTTTAAATTAATAATTCGTTAAAAAACTAGAGATACTAGTTGCTAGAAATCTATATATATATATATATATATATATAGAATCTAGAACGACTCTCTGTCTCGAGTTGCTCTGTAACGAAGACAGACGGAGATGTACAACTATATAACCTTAGGAATCCTCGTAACCGAGTATCCCTGGCGTTACCGCCGCCGAACCTGCAATAGAATCGACTTTTGGTTGACCACAAATAAGTTACTGTGTAACTATTTGTGCCCTACGCCAAGCACTCGTCAAGGTTGTTGTGCATTGAGTTGTATTGATAGCGGACGCACAACTACTCTGTACTGAGGTTATACGTTATATAAAACATTCCGTCATTTCCAGGCGAGTTGCTATGTAACGATCTGAAAACTACGCCAAACGTCGTGATGCTTCGCGATACTGAGTGGCAAGAAAGGTTGCGAGTACATGCTAACGCCACTGCGTCAAACATCACTTCTCTGTATAAACTACGTACATGGCGGCCGCCAAGATCGACGCACGTACGCCTAGATCTCGAAAAATACTGCCGACTTTCGCGCTCAGACATAGCAGGAACGGAGAACTTGGCCGAGACAGAACACGACGCGCATCAACGCCGCGACGACATTAAATATTGACAGCCGCATAGATCTCATACAAAAGTTAATTTTTCATTCATACATAAATTATTGTAATTAATTCATTTTGTCTGCAACCAGAAAACTATTTTTGTTTTATTTTCATTTTGAACTGTTACAATTTTGATTTGATTTGTGTAAATGCGTTCCTCCAATTTCCGTTTAATTTTGTAAATAAATTATTATTATTACTTTTCTTTTTAATATCGCCGAAAACCGAATCGATTATCAATTAAATATCACCGAAGCTCGTTTTATGACCGAAGGCCGAGTGACGTCATTTTAACAAACGCCGTCCCCGGTAAATAATTATTTCACAGATATACCGACCGCGAAGTTAGACGAACAGAGCCTTTCGAGTTGCTGAGGACATCACCAGGACCTGCCCCGCACGACCGAGCAGAATGCAAATTCTTTGCCTTCCCCGTACACGTTTCATTACGATTTGAAACGTCTCACATTAATTTATGGCCGAACGGTTTCTCTGTGGATTTCTTAATGAATTTTTTATAGTAATGTGTTGTGTCACTGCATCTCTATTATTTTAAGAAGTACTTAAACTAGTGCAATAATAATCATTATCGACAATGAAGTGTAAGTGAATCGCACTTAATTAAGTTAACTAATGTACATGCAACTTCCATTAATTTTAGCATATATCTCTTTACATTTATTATCGAATTTGTAACTATATTTAGATCTAAAGGTTACCTTTCTATTGAAAGTGTAAAAGTGTCAATAATGAATGTAAATTTACTAGCAAAATCTATACTGTTGGAAGGATGTAACCTCGGTATAGATAAGGAAATCTAAAAATGTTAGATAAACAATAAACTAATTAATGGAGGGGGTTCTTCTATTAAAATCTTAATGTTAAATGAATAGCTCTTCTACTATATACCACAGAAATCAGTATAAATAAATGAAACTCGTTCATATAGATTTTGTCAGCATTAAAATGTCCATAGGTAGTTTTGAAGATATATTTATTTGATACGATATAAGATTAAGTTGTCTTACTTAAAATTATTTAGCAATAATTAGGTTCTATAAATAAAAATAGCCCCCTTCAAATGTATTTATGATATCTTTGTATTTAATTTTTAAAATACTACAGTAGAAAAATTTTAAATTAACACAAACTCCTTTTATATCTACCTAGTTTTCTAGGTATTACCGATACATTTCTTAAAAATAAAAGAAATTCCTAGCTCATTGTGGTTTTGAAACTTTGCATTGGATATTTTTATAACGATAACCTTCGAAAATTAGTTATACATGCACTTCACGTACTTGGAGTACTGATGCAGTTACGGATGCAAAGCTTTGAGCACAACAACATTACATAATCTTCAACATAGAGAAATCTAAAACGCTACATGACAAAAAACCCTCGAGTTTTTCTAAATCTCTGTTTTATATATCCAGGAGATCCAAAATAATTAACGTTACTATAATTTGTTACGCTAAATTGGATACATATAGGAGTTAAATAGTAACTTTGAAATTCTTTAGGTGTCAACAACGTTTACAAGCTGAGTTGATTACTAGTCTCTATATAAATAAAATTGCTTATTTCAAATATCACCCCAGTACCTGATATATGCAAAAAATTTCAATGAATTGAGGTAATATATTAAACTAATCTGCTTTTCATAGGAGGTTACAAGCTAAAAGAATTCTAAGGTGACACCTAAGAAAGCAAAAAAATTTAACAATGTTTAATTAAAACAATCCTCGTGTGTCAACTGCTAATAAAGCATCAATAACTAAAATTAATTATAAGAAAGAATAAAATATGTTGAACCTACTTATGGCTAATCGAAACTATTAACATACGCACCACGTTGCGTTTACATTAGGAGAAATTCGTAATAGTGTATTAATTTTTAGTATAATACATATTATAGACAATTGTAACTCAGCGAAAAGGCATCAAAAGTACCAATAATTTACATATACAACTAAAATTTACTAAAACATTAGAAAACATTAGGAATATAAATTGATGTAAGCACAAATACTACGTAGCAAAGTATAGCCTTAGCTTTGATGCATCAGACGTATCCGTTTCGTGAATAAGCGGCTTTGCTTTGCTAACTTCGACTTTTCCTAGTGGGTAAATTTATTTTTCTGAAAATATATTCACCACTTTCAGTATTCTGGGGGCTCTCTATTAAATGACAGAAACTGCTAAAATATTAATTACAAAGAATCAGCTCACCATGAGGTCAATGGGAGTATTTAAATATAATTAAAATACATTGAAGAAGCATTTTTTTTTAATTAAATAATAACCAGTAATAGTTGAGAAATCAACAATTAATCATATTTGTTTACTCAGAAGAAAAATTAAGAATTTAGGATGTATCGTACTCAAAGTGCCATGCACTCCTATCCGCGAGCATGCCAATACTCCGACTATAAACTTTCGACATCAAGTTTCCAACCGCATTTGCTTAGGTCAGCCAAATATAAATGGAAGTAATCAACAGAATTTAATGATGGGTGCCATAAAATTTCTATCGATTAGAATAACGCCAATAAGACTAATTAAAATTTTAAGATTAAGATATACCTCAATATATAATACAGTATGAGAACTGTTCCTAAAAATGATCACGCTCAATGATAATGAACGGCAAATAATGATTTATTGCTAATTATAATAAAAGTTGGAAATCCATCGATTAAATCACTGGTTACGTTTAAAACCATAACATGAACTTCAGGCAACCGTTTAGATTAGGTATAGATTTAAATGCCTACGCAATTATATATGTATGCCTTTTTATAATACGTAAGACACTACTGATACACTATTTAGTAAATATCTTCAAGTGAACTAAACAATTTTCGCCAATCAGTATGCAAAGTATTACGAATCCCACCGGCTAGAGAACTATAGAAAACGAAACAAAGGTGTACTTTATATAGAAAAAAAGCAAAACATTGCAATAAGTACATCAATAGCTGCAACAGTGGCTTTGCTTGTGTTCTGCTTAGCACACTTGTTTCTACATGTAAAGGGCGCAGGTTCAAATCTGGCTGAAATAGATACATTTTTGAACGAGGAAACTTTAAAGACAAGCCTTCTCACGGGTTACAAATTCACCTGTTGATGTAACTTTTGCTGCATCAGAAATCCTTGGTAGACGTGGAACCTTTTTAGGTTGGCGAAATTCTTGTAGACATGGTGAAGTAACGATAATAGTCGAAGCCGGGAGGGCTAAGAGAGCTTCTTCATACCAACGCTTCAGCTGCATAATAAAGGAACAAATATTGGTCGCAAGTTTTTTACTTTAAAACCATTTTACGTTTACATTTACTTGCTTGTATTATCCACATATATTTGTAGTCAACAAAACATTAGGTCCGTCCAGAAGCAAAGAACAGATTATACATAATAGTAGAATAGACGATACTAACGCTTTCTGGCTACGTCTGCTTGCAATTTAATGGAATAGGAATTTACGTGAAAATCAACAGTTCCGCTCCCTGTGAAGTAGAACTGATAATATGATTCCTAAACGCAAAACTGGTGAATTGGACGAAAATTCCTAGAAAAATCGTTAAATTTCTCGGTGAGAACATAATAAAGGAACTGAATTATTCCCTAAACTTTCCGAGCTTTAGGCAAGCTGCAATTGCTGTGAAGTAACGTAGTCCTCCGAGAAAAAAATTACGGACTTTTCTCGTTTTAAGCATCTTCTATTTACTTAATTGCTCTGTTATAAGCATGGAGTGATTTTGAAGACTCTCGCTATGCATTTAATCTTTAGTGCTTCTTTAATATCTTAGAATATCATAGTCATTTTATATTCTGATTAAGGTTTTGTTCTTCTTTTCTATTGTGTGTACCTTTTGCATTGACCCCCATTTTGTGGTTGAATTCTAGTGGCACAATCACATCTCATGATCAATTATGGTTTTCGATTACAAGGCATAGGCGTGAGTTAAAAATGCTAGGCTGTATTCACAAATTTAGCACCAAAATAACCTTTATTCCAAAATACAGTATTCTGACATTGTGTTCATCATTACATTTTCAAAACAATGGATGCTAGCACTCTCACTTCTTTTCAAATGTGCCAAACCTTCGTCCTTCAACACATTAATATAAAATCCTCACATCTTTACATCGTGCTTGTTTCCGCAGGTTTTCTACACTTAAAGTCAGCTTAATGGATTTTATATCATATTGAAATAGCTTGGGCCAAAACTTTATATGAAAATAAAATGAAGCACCCTTCCCACATGCGGAAATTATTCTTTGTGAGCGATTGTCCCACTTCATTATGAACATAATGATAATAATAATAATAATAATAATAATAAAGGCCTTTATTCTTAATATAATGTACAATAAAGTGCACAATTTTGTATAAAGTAAAAAAAATATGTAATCTAAATTGGGAAAAAACGGTATTTGTCTATAAAGCTAAACTATTTACATTCTAAGAAGAATCTCAAGGTGTTGGTTCAATCACAACCCTAAGACTATCCTTGTTCTTCTATCAAAACATTGCTTAATAAGGAAACATGCATCTGTATGAATAAAATGCTTATAATACCTTAAATTAAAACTAAAACTAAAATGGTGACATGTTATAATTTAATGCAAAATGAAAACAAAAATATTAATAGGTTGGAAAAAATATATATGTACATAATTAAAGTTATCAATGCTGAGTATCAAGAAACAATCCACGATATTTATATTTAAAGGTTTTAATAGACAGTATTGTAACGTGCTCTGGTTTAAACATCAAAACTTGTATCGGGAATGCTTGACTAGTATTACGATTGCCTCGAGTTTTGCTCAAACGTCGGAGTTGGGTCATAACTGTACGTTGGATGCTACAGTATCTGTTTAAAACTTACTTCTATTATGTACAAGTTAAAACTGTTTACACGGCTGCTTCCCAGTGTGAACTAGAGCTTATAAATTGTACCGGTTTAAGGTTATTTACTACTTTTACCTTGTTACACTCTGTATATATATTTGCGTTATGACTTTAGTTGCAATTAACTCAAATAACACTTTTGACTTTTAATTGTGTTATAGCTCGTAAGCTAAATGTACTTTTCTATTTGTTAGCGAGCTCAGTATACACCTTCAAAACGTGTCAAATTTCGTTGGCGTTCCACGTCTAATAAACTAAATTTTTTTAAAATTTGCTGCCGTATGTTCTCCAGTAACGGTGTGGTTGGCCGGACGATGTAAAAGAAAATAAATAAATAAAAAAAAGGGAGAGAGTTTTTTTTGGTGGTTCAGTCGGATAAAATGCTAGAGACGAGTTTTTTTATACGCTTCGTGACGATTGAAAAACAAGTAGTTTCTCGGTCGGATAAAGCACGACGGACGAGCTTTCCTACTCTCCGTGACGTTTGGAAAATTTATGTTCTAAAAATTATGTTGACAGTTCTGGATGATTTCCACTCTGATGGATTTCGACAGGTATAGTTGGTGCTAACGTGTCACGAGACACCTCCGCGTTTTATCAGTTAAAAACTCGCGGAGGTCGTGCATGAAAGAATCGGTCGTGTGAGTGATTCCTTTCTTATGAAGTATCCAAGTGAGTATAAGGTTTCTGCCAGTGTAGTGTCGGAACACTAAGCCTGAAGGATTGAGTAGTGTATCCGTGAGGATTTCCCTGCCTTTTCCATCCTGGTTGCAGCTTCTTTGGACCTGTGAGATGCCCCTATTGGTGCAGGAATCTAGAAATAAAATCACAACTGATAATTCTCGTTGTGAGAAATCAAAAATCCGGTGAAGTGACGACTAAGACTATGGCACTTTTTTATCACATTGTTCTTTTATTTCCCTATTATTTGCCTACAAATGGAGTTATTGCAATGTCAACGTATATCGTCGGGAACCCAGTTTAATCTATAATCCCGGCTGCCAACTATTGTAGAGGCCAGCTTAAACTTCCCGTTTCGAGGGGAGCCAATCAATGCATAATTCCTGTCCAGCTTATGGACGCATATCTGAGTTAACAGTATCTAATGTATTTAAACAATAATTAAATTATAGTAGATTGATTAGTTTTCCCGTACCTGTAGAACTAGGCCACATTCAAGAGCCGGAGAAGTTATCTGTAAACTTTTGTATCCTGCTGTTTGATGTATGTTAAATAAGCCATTTATTTAGCAATAGGTAAATAGTATTAACCAACTAGACTTTCATTTTGAACCTAGAATAAATTAACAGTTATTACCTTGTATTTCAGGGGATATGTGTTAGTTATGGTACCACCCCTTTAGCCACGATCTTAATTTATATTATTGTTTGGGTTCCTGATAAGAGGACACCCCGGGGCAACCCCGCTATAGGCCACGGAACCGTTTTTCCCTGTTCCAACATACAGTTCTATTCAGTATATGGTCCACCAGGAATAGAGGCGCCCCTCCCCAATATTTCAAATTTTTGTACGCGTTTTCAGCGTATCCCTTAGCGCGCGAACATGCCGGTGCACTTTGGCAGGTACCCTGCCTCTTCCGAGAAGCTAGCGAGATATGAGGATCGTTGTAGAGAGTATCATCAAACCCGCCTGTGACAAATATTGTATTTATTTGTTTTCAATTATAAAGAGCTCTAAATATATTTTACTTGCTTAATTTTTAAATTCAAGATATTTGCATGGTTGTTATTTTTACTGTACTGTACTTTAATATTTATTTATTTTATATCTGCAAGTATTTACATGAACTGTGGTTATATTACCTTTGTAATATAATCCTTTAATAATTTTTTGTATAATTATACCTCAGTAATAAGATTTTATAACAGAAAATCATTTATTTAAAACAATAAAGTAAATTTTACAACATTTGAGTTGTATCATTGGTATAAACCTTTTAAAATTAGCTAGCGGTTGTTTCTCTTTTAATTACAGATGATAGGTGTCGTACTAGTATACTTTTGTACTATTATATTCAATTGATTTGATCGATCTAACGGTTCATGACCACCAAAATGGCGACGGTTTTTTGTCTTGCGTTTATAGTGCTAAGTATTTTAAGAGCATTGTTTTCGCGTGTGTACTTTAATTTAGACATTTATTGTTTGGTGTTGGATTATTTACCCTTGACTAAGGTTTTTTAGGGGGTGTGGAGCGGCACTTTCCATATGGGTTATGCCAGTACGAGGAGCGAGGAATCGAGCGGAATGGGTGTTTCCCCAAACTCTTCGCGGACAGGAACCGAAATGCTTCTTAGCAATACGGTGAGTGTCTGAATAAGTAATCTTTAGCCGAGCAGAATAGAATCCTTCTGCTTAATTACTGAATTTAAAACAGCCTTCGTGGTCTCTGCGCTAGATATCGCAACAGAGTGCTACTTCTCTTACAAATTTTGGGAAAAATCCAGTCTGTATTTAAATACGATCGTTTCGTTTGATTTAAATTTTAATTCTGAAAGGTAATCAAAATATTACGGATTTTTGCAAATTTGACAATCTTTTAAATTTGCTTTACAAATAGAATTAATTAGCCACTCGATTATGGGGTGGATTATGTTCTATAGTTTTAAATTACTCGTACAGTAGCTCCTACGGCTATGGCGGTGAATCTGGCTCTAGAAATCGAACATTACGCGGCAACTTTTATACAAAATGGTTACCTGCGATTTGAAGGAGAAAACTTTCTAACCCTTGAATTCGCTTAATTAACATTTTCTACAATTAATTAATAGAACATCGGATGCGTAATTTAATGCGCTTGAAAAAGTTGTAATAAACACCTATGGTACTGTTTCTGATTGAGTAATTAACAAAAATAGTATCACATGCTAAATTTCATGAATTTAAACAATGAAAATTATACACAATATAGCGGTTATAAATACAAATCAATCCTTAAATAAATAAACTAAATTAATTAATTTAATATAAAATTTTGCATCAATGGTTAAAACTAACGTACGCTTATCTAATCAGTCCGGAACATTCGTATTATTTATGCATAGAGTTGTGACGAGCTTCGAACATATGACATTATTATCTATTGTAAGATTCAAATTTTAAATATATAAAATTATTAGAAATAGCTAATAATAATGAAATTCAGCATACATTCAAAGTTCGCAAATAATGAAAAATAAATATTA
>JAHWXV010869031.1:0-14868 GCA_024586415.1 Phrixothrix hirtus
TATTTAAATTTAAACAACTTGAAAAAGAAATTAACGATAGGTAACAATTAAATTTATAAGATTAGATGAATATACTTAAAATAGCAGCGGGCGCTGACACATCGTCAAACATTAATTCGCATAACAAGGCTAAATAATTCTTAGTGACAAGTATACAATGTTCTTATTGCTAGGAGAAGCACAAAACTTTCAATTGATCAAATTTTCAAAGCTGACCGTTGCAGATAAGATAAGTCATGCAAAGATTTCTAATCTTTGCATCAATTGCCTTCAATGTGGGGACTTTAGTTCGCAGTGCAAATTCGGCAACTGCAAAAAATGTCATTCCAAACATCATACGTTATTGCACGTTAGTGAAAACTCCCTAGATAAACATAATTCGGAAGCAGCAACTGCATCTTTTCGTGATTCCCCTGCGCAGTCTAATAATAAACTACACTTTCAAGTTATACGTGCTTAGTTCCGAATCAGGTGTTCTTATCTATGGCAGTCATTCAAATTTCCGATACTCCTAGAAATATTCATACATGTCGAGCTTTACTTGATTGTGGTTCGTAATCAAACCTCATAATCTCTGAATTATGTTAGACCTTAGGTTTAGGGTAGACAAAAGTCAACATTTAGATTGCGGCTATCGGCCGAATAGTCTCAAATAGCTAGTCAAAATTCAAATCGAAAATTCACTCGCAACATTATAATCATATTAAAGCACTCAAGTTTTTCATTATCCCGAGCATTTGCGATTTTTGCCAATGTTTATAGTTAACTCTGGGGGCCTAAACGTTCCAAGGCATATAAAGCTTGTAGATCCTGCGTTTCAAATTTCGTCTAGAATAGATGTACCCATAGGCGTAGATGCGTTCTGGCAACTTTTTTGCGATGGTCAATTCAATTTGGGAGCGTCCGGTCTCGTAATGCAGACGACTAAGCTAGGTTGGATAATTGCAGGCCAACTTAATGCTCAGTCTAAAGATGAATCATTTGGTAATTTCAGCACGAGTTCTCTAAAGACTAGTGCAGACTTAGGCATTCAAGGTCAAATTCAAAATTTTTGGGAAATCGAGTAATGCCTTGATAATGCGCATTCCAAGAACTAAGCTCATCTCAAATCAACTCATGCTAGGGATTCTGATGGTCGTTTTATCATCTCAATTTTATTGGTAAAGTCAATTGGATCACATCAAAATACAAAAATGTTAGGTTTTAATTGGAATTACGACACTGATGCATTCATCTTTAATATCAACTCTATCTATGCTTCCAAGGCCAACACAATGAGGTAAATTCTTGCAAATATTGTTCAAATACATGATCCACTGGGGCTACTAAGTACGTGTACCGTCTTATTCAACATTCTGCTACAGTAGCTGTGGCAAGAAAATGTAGGTTGGGACGAATCCATATCACAAGCTCTTTCACTCAATGGCAAACTTTCCGAAGTGAATTGTCAAAATTAGATCAACTTCATATACCGCGTCATGTCAAACTCAAACATTTTTTTCGTTGCCAAATTCATGGGTTTTTTCTTGCCAGCGCATACGGTGCTGCGATTTACATTAGAACCATCGGTCAAGAAGGCAAAGTTTTGGTTTGATTGCTTCACGCAAAATCCAGGGTTTCGCCATTAAGAACGATCAGCATTCCACAGCTGGAGCTATGCGGTGCTTTGCTACTGAATCATTTTTAAGCAAAGTAATAACCTATTTCAGGTTTAAGCTCGGAAAAATAATATACTGGTGCGATTCAACTATCGTCTTAGGTTGGATTCACGCGAAACCTAACCTGTTGAAAACATTTGTTACTAACCGCGTTACGGAAATGCAGTGTTTGACAGAGAGGTGTCATATGCGCTCACAGGACAACTATGATGATCTTGCTTCACTTGGCATAAGTCCACGATCTTTAATCAACTGTAGCCTATGGTGGAATGGTCCCACCTGGCTAAAGGACAAACATCATTTTCAAAGAAATTAGCTTATATCAGATTTACCTGCGCTTCGAAAGTCAAAGGAAATTTCATTCATTGGTAATATCGATTAATCTTTATTAAGTCGATATTCAACTTTGATTAAGCTGAAAAGGTCTACTGCGTATATCCTTCGTCCCAGTGTTCATATACACTTGATTCCTTTTATGAAATTTGACATGCCGCCTGCCTTGAAAGGATGCCAAGTGCGCATACGCGCAAAATTTAAATTGTAATTTAAATTGGACATGCCGCCCCCCTTGAAAGGATGCCCTTTAAACAAGTAAATTAATACAACACATTGTATGAAATATGTAACTTATAAGTTGTTCTAAATATTTAGGACATTGATAACATTAAATTAAAACTGAACAATATGTAAAACAAACACTTAACTTGCATGTCCTTTAACTTGCGATTGTACCCGACTGGAATGGAGCACTTATTCACTGGGGAGCGGACAGATGTCCACAACTATCCGTTCAATGGGATCCTTTGAAGTTTTGAGAGTGACCACACTCCTGGATGATGATTAACGGTTCGACCGAGCTACCAAATGAAAGGCGAGGAATTATGGTCCTTTATTAGGGCCAATGTTCCTAATGCGATGTCGCCTTGGAACTGTTTCCACTTCAGATGCTGTTGTAGCTCCGCTACATTCTCTTGAGAACATCGAGACCATATGTGCTGCGTTACCTGCTGCATTCTTTGGAAGCAGTTTAAACAGTTTTCGTTTAAATCTCGAATATCAGGCTCAGGAATCGCAGATAGAGGCCGTTGTATGAGGAAGTGAGAATAATGGAAATAAAGGACGGCAGTTTAATATTGACTCAATTTGAATAAAAACCGTATTAAATTCTTCGTAGGTAAGACATGCATTGCCAATAACTCTTTTTAGGTGGAATTTCATATATTTTATACCAGCTTCCCAAAGGCCACTAAAGTGGGGCGTATGAAGGGGAATAAAGTAACATTCTATGTTTTGACTTGAACATGAATTTCTAACTTCATTTTTGTTGTGCTCGATAAAATTACCAAAATCAAATAGCCTGTGATCGGTAGCTTTAGAATTCGATCCATTATCTGAGTAAACCTCGTGTCGCTTTCCACGTCTACCGATAAATCTTTTGAATGCCGCAAAGAATGACTATGTGCTTAGATCTGTAACTAGCTCTAAACGAATAGTGCGTGTTGTAAAACATATGAATAACGAAACGAATTACTTTATCATTTTACAACCACCTCCCCTTTTGTCCTTTATGAGAAAGTGACCAGCGTAGTCAACACCGGTGAAGTAGAAAGGAGGAGAAGGATCGGCACGTTCTTTAAGCAACTTTCCTATCATAGGAAATATATTTTGTGGTTTGATCTTGTTGCATCTCAAGCATGAGCGAACAACCCTTTTTACAGCATTTCTTCCATGAACAGGCCAAAACTCTTGCCGAGCGGAAGCTAACAGCTGTTGTGGACCGACGTGGCACAATTTTATGTGCTCGTCACGCAGTACTATATTTGTGAAATGGCGAGCAGATGGAAGAAGAATTGGATGCCTCTTCTCAAAACTGAAACTTGAATTTTGTAATTTATAGCCTACCTTTAACACATGATCGTTGTCTAATAGAGGCTGCAGAGAAATAATTTTACTTTTGGAGTGAATTGGTCTTTTGTTTTGCAATCTCAGAATTTCATACGCAAAGCACTGTTTTTGAACAATCCTTACAAGATGAATCAATGAACTTTTTAAATCTTGTACGGAAAGTGAGTCATATAAAAAAATAAATTCATATAAAATATTCGAAAGTGTACAGTCATAAAAATTTGTATTTCAATAAAGTTTAGTCCAAATTGTAAATTCATTTTATCAAATAAAAGTTTCATGTAGCATCCTCAACAACAGGTGCTAAAGCAATATTTTCAGAATAGTTAGTATGGTATCTTCAAAGTTAAAAGGTAAATTTGAGAAATATCAATTATCCCATAAAGTCGAACATAACGAATGAATTTATTGTTTTGACCGGATATTGCATGATAAAAAGAAGTCGCCTTTCATGATAAACAAATTTAAAAGCTATCGACGATGAAATATTATTTTTATTCATAAGAAGTTACTTAAAGAAACTGAAATTAGCATCAAAGAAGACCTCATAAAAACAAAACCAAATCTTTTGAACGATGCTACAGGGAAGGTTAACAAAAATATGTCTCCGCCATTGATGGAGTAATTTATATTATAATTGCAGGCACAAAGCATATAATCGACACTGTTGAACTATATAGTCTTTAAGAAAGCCCTACCACTGGTTAAACTGTTTTTGCATATTGAAAGCTGTTATCAGGTTCATCTAGGAAGAATTTCTACAAATAATTTACTTTGCTTAAATTTTTAAAAATTTATTTAGTATTTTTTATTTTTCCTTAATCTTTTAAAATTTTCTGTAATGGAAGTCAACCATTTATTAATAAAAACCTAGAATTCGTATTACTTTAATTTTTATTGTTACTTCGAATTTTCACGTTGAAACCCCTATATATTTAACGATATTATTTGAGAACTATGAATTTTATTTCCATAGCACCTAATAACATTAGATCTCTAATTACTCACATACATGCTTTCAGGAACAATGTAAAGTCTAGTTTACATTATGTAATGTTTTTTATTTTATCATATGATTTTCTCATAAGCGCTTGATCAAAGTTTATATTATATGGCTTTATCACAGCATACTGTCATAAACTGCGATTATAACAAAACTCATAAGACCGAACACCACACCACAAGGAATATAGCAGTAGCTGTCTGATTTTTCATATGATTTTCGGGAACTTGTAGACTTTTTTAACACCTGAAAATTAAATTTTCAGATTTCGCGCTCAATCCCAACATTCCTAATTTTAAATGCATACAACATATTATTCAATTTAAAGATTTAAATACTTCACTTTCAAAAGTAATAATGGATAATGGTAATAATAAAGTAAGTGCAATATATTATTTATTACAATTATTATAAATTAGGTATATGTTTTATATTTAGATTGAGTGGAATAGATAAACTAATATCAATTATCATTTATAACTATGAAGCATAACCGTGTTTGTATCATGCAAAACGTTAATTTTACACAAACATGCAAGAAACGATGCTTTTTAGAAAAGTTGTGTTGGAGTAAATCAATTAAATGAAAAAGGGACTATCTATGATATTGAAAAGAAATAAGCAGTTTGGGCGAATAGTTTTCACATGAAAATAAAAAAATACAGTCTCAAATGTCAGGCATGGGAATAAATGACTTGTAAGAATCATCAATGTGGTGGTTCGGCAAACTGTCATTTTTAATTCCTCATGTTAAATCTAGGAAAGGAAAAGTTCGTTGGACCGATTGTCTGTTTGTTTTCTTTTGCCGAATCTAGAGGAGTTCCACCGTCAGTAGGAATTTTTAAACGTGCCAAATATCACATTGCCAAGGCTCCTACGATTTAACTCTTAACTGAGAAGAATGCATATTTTTTAAAATTTCCTCCGCTGAAAAATTTACCTACATCGCACGGGTTTGAACCTACGTCCCTTGGATGTAGAAGCAAACATGCTAACCGCTACACGAATCGAGGCCGGTGTTAGACGGATTAGTAGGTATTTATTTTTCTTTTTATTTGCTGATGCAATTTTTAAATGTATTCTCAGGCAACTCAAATAGTGATGTTGATAATTTTGAAACACAACAGGAGACTATGAAGACAGGTAATCTTCGAATATAACCGATGATATTCCAAAAAGAAAAAGAAAAATGTCAAAAATGGGACCGGTGTCTGATCCACTAATAAATAAGGCAATGAAGGTATTAACTGTATTAAGACAAAAATTAAGAGAACCTGTGCAAAATTAAAAATCTGAAGTACAAACCTATACCGACTACACAAGCTATGAACTGTACAGTATAAATGTTCTAACTTGTATTAATGAAACAAAACATAAAATTAATAACATTTTATACAAAACCTAGAAAGAGTGTCTAAAACAGTGGAATGTACCAACTAATATTGAAATTGCAGAAAATATACAAATAGTTAATGAAGAATTATTATATTAAAATATAAGTGTTTCAGAAGTTATATTTTTTAATTGCTCCCCATTGCCAAAAGGCAAATCGATTTCTTATTTCTAACGCGTCATTAGTAGATAGATTCACTGCATATTTTTCTAAATTTCACATAAATACATTAATTAGCTAGTCACCTTTGATTAGTGCAATTGTGTCAGTATCTTACACGTCAATACTTTCTTCATATATTTCTTCTCCTCTTTTATTTTTATGTAATTGTAAAGTGCCCAATATGCTAAAGTAATATTTTGCACTTTATCTACTTGCAAATTTATTTCGTTTTGTAAAATTTGAAATCGATTCGAAAGAATGCCAAACGCATTATCTACAACCCTTCTAATATGACTGAGTCTGTAATTGAAGCCTTTTTCTTCTGGATATGATCTTTGTACACACGTTCAAACGTTTTGATAAACGGAAGGCATCATTTCCCATTATAATATAAGGAACTTTCATTTTCGATTTTGGTAATTTCGCAGCATCGGGAAAATTAAGTAAAGTATTTCAATACTTCTATTTAAATAACTGTTATTATCTATAAGCATCTCCATCATTACAATGACCATTACATCTAGCATCAACATGTTTAAAGTTGTAATCAGCACCCACAAAAGCCATTAAGATAATACTATTGAATTTTTTGTAATTGTAATAAAACGTTGCACCACTTTTTCTAGCTCTAAAAGCAATACACTTTCTCTCAAGATCACCAGGGCAATTTCTAACTACTCTGCAGTAAAAGTAGTTGTTTACGAGCTTTCATCTTTTAGAATGTCATAAATAGCAGTAACTGTTTCAGGAATAATAGTTAACAATGATATAACAGACATTCAAAAAGAAAAACTTAAACTTTTAAGTGTTTATCCAGTTGCCAGGTACATCAAGGTAGGTAGTAATCTGAAATTTTGCACATATTAAATATCTATTGCAAAAATGTAGGAAATCAGTTTTTTCTGTTACCTTGTTTCGGCAGATATGCTTTCTCGTAGTTGCGTATCCTATTGTTGTATTAAAGGATTTACATTGGTGAAAGTAATGTATTAAGTGTATTTGAGAACTTTCGAGAAAACTTTATAAACTGGCGAGATATTCATATTTCTGCTCTCTAAGAACTAAACATGATATTGCACAATTATAATCACACCGCAATAGCCATCGTCTACCCCAAAGTTTTCATGTTCTCTTCTTCTTTGATGGAAGCAATAATTGTTTCCTTGGATGAAGCAATATACACATTGCGATTAGAAGCAAATAATAAGAATTTTCGGGCATGTACGCCATACCAAATACAACTTTTATACAATTATTGCCGGAAATGTCAGATGTTATAATCTTCAGTTTCATTATCTTTACTCTGGTGATAAGCTTTATCACATAGTCTAAACACAAAGTAGATAAAATCACGTGAATTATACAATATTGCCTTTTTGTAGTTAAATTTAAAATATTGGCAGTTCCTAGTTATAGATATGAATTCACAAGGAGTAAAAAATAATTGATTTAGGAGTAACTTATAAATCAGAATGGCTAAATGTCCGGGATCTTCTTAATGCAATAAAACAATCAATTGCCAGCTTATTGATTTTTTGCAACATAATACAAACGTGGGCCTGCTTAATGTAGATAATAACGGAACTACATCCTTTTCTAATTTCGCTGAACTTTTTAACTACTAGTACCCCAAAATTGTTAGGCTTAATTATAGTTTCTAATAAAGAACTAGTTTTTGAATAGAGCGTCAAGGAGATCCCTGACGTTTCTGACCATATTTTAATTCTTTGCAAAATGTTATTAGAAATTCCTGTGAAATCTGATGTACACTCCTATAAAGACTTTAAAAATGTCGATTGGAACAATTTTTATATAGATGCACATACCATTCGGTGGCAGGGGTTAATCCATCTCAATAATATCGATGACAAAATATTATTCATAAATGGAGATTTGCTCAAGTCGATCAATACTCGTGCACCATTCAAAACTGTTGGATTTTTCAAATTCCATTACCCATGGATTACAAGTACTATTAATTGTCAACTATAAACCATACTCATAAGATCAATACCTTTCAAACGTGTATTAAGTAAATAAGTATACGATCAAAATGCTTTTATTAAAATGAGCGAATATTATTTATTACTTATGAGGATAAAATATTCTTTCCCTTTAATGTGACCCTTAAAATATATCAAATTGATACTCGAGTTTTAATATATGATTACTAGTAAATCATATTTTGAAATACTTTTGATTGCATTAAATTTGACGTTGGTTGGTAGTATACGTTTATAAAAACTTGATTTCATTATTTGTTTCAGTATTTTCAATTCTATTTAACTTAACTTCATAGTCAAATATTTCTAACATCTGCTTCATACTTTTTAAGATTCTACACTCGAAATATAGAAATCGATTACGATTTCGCAGGACATATGAGAATGTAATTTCAGAAAAATGTTATTATTGCAGTTGATTAAATTATTCCTATTGTAAGTAATCCTTTAATGTTAAATATTTGGATCTTTCCGAATTTTTAATTTTTTAATAAGAACGATGTGCGCTATAAATTTATCTGTATTAAAAACATTAGTGCTGCAAAACATTATTTCTTTCATTTGTGATAATTCATTACTTTTAGTATCCACACTATAGAGGATCCTTTATAAAAACTTCCTGTATGAAAAATGTAGGTGCTGTTCGATATTTACATTACAATGAGGAAAATTAAAAAACAAAGATGAAATATTTACGTCAAGAGTTGGTTGTTACTGTGAAGATAAATTTAAAACTTACAGTTATATGTAATATAAAAAACATTAAGTATGGTATTTTTAAACATTTTAGCTTTTAGCCGATTATAAAATTTCCCAAACCGAACTTTTCATCTCTTTATATACTCAGTAACATGAAATTGCAACACCAAGAAGGAGTGGGAATTTCTTAATCAAAATTGGTAGATCTATTGGGCTGACATGAAGTAATAGTTAATTAACTTTTGAGATCTAGTGGTAAAGTGATAACGTCACATTTGGCAGTTATTATAATTTTTTGTTAACTTTTTCGTTCTGTGTTTCTCGTACGATTTGTTGCTCTTTTTCATTGTTAGTTAACATTATTTTGGTTACTGTTTTTTGGTTAAAGTAT
This sequence comes from Phrixothrix hirtus, assembly GCA_024586415.1. Classification (NCBI taxonomy): domain Eukaryota; kingdom Metazoa; phylum Arthropoda; class Insecta; order Coleoptera; family Phengodidae; genus Phrixothrix; species Phrixothrix hirtus. The sequence continues at coordinate 9,215 of JAHWXV010869031.1, forward strand.
TTTGTTTGTTTGATCATGCCTAGAGAATGACAACGAGGATATATATTACCGTCAATCAAGCGAATTTGATAGAGGTCGAATTATTGGTTAACGCGAAGCTGGTATTCATTTGGGGAAATTGCTAACCGTGTAAATCTAAATCGGTCTACTGTAATGCGAGTTTGTCAAAAATGGCTTGAGGATGGCCAGCAACGTCGTAAAAGAGGAACCGCGGCTTCAAGAAGATCGAATGAGCGTTAAGATCGTCGCTTAAGACAACTGACATTTAGAGAACGATTTTCGTCTGTTAACGAAGTTGGTGATCAATGGTTTAGTGAAGTCGGTCGCTTTATCACTATTAGAACAGTTTATCGCCGAATCCGAAGTTTTGGGTTAATATCATATCGTCCGCAACTCGTACTTACTTTGTCTGCAAAACATTGTCAATAACGGTTACAATCGTGCAATTAACGATCTCATTGGAATCTTGAATGGCGTAGTGTTGTCTTTAGTGGCGAATGCACTACAGTTGTATGTGAGTCAGAAGAAGACGGGGTGAACAATAGAATCTTCGATTTACAGTTCAGGGGCACGTACACCACACTATGGGTATTATGGTTTGGGGTGCGATTACTTATGGCAGCAGGTTCCCCTTGGTGTTCATTCGAGGCACTATAACATCACAATAGTATATTGCGGAGGTGATTGGAACATTTCTTCTGTCATATTTACAAGAATTCGAAGACACATTATTTCAGCAAGATAATATACGTGTACATATAGCAAGGATTTCCTTGAACTTCTTTGAGCAGGCCCAGATTCATCTTTTGCTCTAGCCCCCAAAATCTCCAGATCTTTCTCCATTGAACATGTATGGGACATAATGGGTAGAATGTTGCGAAACTTGCAGTGTCCTTCTTTAATTTTGAACGTCTTGAGAGACGAGTTGCAACTTGCATGGGAGGCAATACCCCAAGACAAGATGAATCATCTTATTCAATCAATGTCTCGGAGTGTAGATGAATCTGTAAATTAGAGAGACCACAACACATTATTAACAATTATTATAAAATTTTGTTTAACTAATAAAGATTTTCCTGCCAAATGTTGATCATTTATTACTATAATATAGGTGAATATCGTTACCTAATTTCGTCCGGAAATTCCAACCCCTTATTGATGTTGCATTTTCTATATCACTGAGTATATTTAATTAACAAACATATTCTAAATTATAACAAATTATGAAATATTTAAACTAATTTACTTATAGTATAATTTTTAAAATATATCATGTCTCAAACAAGAGAAATAAGGAAATATATGCGGTTCAGTTAGATACTGTAATTTTGGAAGTCAACAAGCAACAACAGAAATAACGTGAGTATGGGGGAAAGTTTAAATCTTAAAAGCTTATAGAACTTTTGCAAGTGCTTTAATTTTCATTTCCTTATTAATATAGTTTGTAGAGTTCAAAAATGTAGAAAACCTTATGCCTCCCAAGTTTAATATTGAAATATTTAATGAGAAATCTAAAAATCTATATATAAAAGAACAGATATGTTATATTAAAAAATATTACAAAGTTTCAAGACTGTGTAAGTAATATAAAATCCAGGCAGAAAACGTAGAAGTCGCTTAAATTACAAAGCGATAACTTAGATACGAATTAATTTTTATATTATATATATTATTGACTGATAGCTATAAATTATAAACAAAATAACCTTATAACAACACTTAATAGTATAAAAACTCAACTTCATTTAAATTCTCAAAAGAACTCGGCTATTTTGCAATTCTGGCTAAACAGAATTTAATAACTCAAATGTGTGGTAAGGGATAATGATCTAGCTGTCACCTTCCTTAAACAAAATAATCTTTAATGCTCAACTAGCTGAAATCGAAAGTATTTATTGGCTGAAAGCTTTTCAAATAAAATCTTATAAAACAGCTATCTGAATCATTTAAAGAGATTATCGTCATCGCCAAGAAAGATACGTTCTATTTATTTTATAATTTAAATGAAATTCAATTCAAAGCAAATAGAATTTTATATTGCTACAAGTAGAAAACTTATGATCATGTTGCTTTTTCAATTCGATTCAAACGAAATTCAATGTGGGAATGCCTTTTTTCCCAAAATAAACTGTCCACATGAATATCTGAACAGGTGTATCTGACGATTTATTTCATTTATATAATAGAATTTTATCCGGCATTGAATTTGACCACATTCCGTATTCGAAAAACACATTTTTGTTTTTGCAAATTCTTAAGCTGACTGGTAAAATTTTAAAACTTTGGATTGTAAAAATCGTTCAATCTTAGGTCTCGCAGTAACACCTGTGGTACTATGTAACGAATATTTTTGTAATAAACATATTCAATTTATTAATAACATACTGTTTTCTAAATGTTTTGGTTCACTTGTTTACGTTGTTAGTAATTTGACCCGTTTATTGTCATACCGGTAAAAGTCTATACATTTTAATCAATGTTTCAATATTTTATATTGTATTGTCTTGACTGAACGTTTTATCATTTGCGATAGACGGTATTGGTTTAACAAAGGTAAGCGAGAGATTATTTTGCGTATAAATACGGTTTCTGTTTGTTTTGGTTTTATTTTTAGTTTTCTTATGAAAAATATATTGTCATGGTAACAATGCAGTTCGACACCCATAATACTGCAGTAATTTTTATGCATATTCCTTAATGTTAATTTTCATTAATAGTGCTTTATAAATTTGGGTTTATAAAAACTTGAACGGTTATGTCTTATTTAACATATAACGATTCTTGTCCATTAACGCCTTTTAGGCTGTTTTCTATTTTCAAATATTCAAAAACCCAGTTCCATTCAAATAACAAACCACTAAAATTATTTTATCAACAACTTCTTTGTAAAACTTCAAGAACCGTCAATACAAGTATGTATTCAATAAATTTGGTCTTTGAGGGTGCTTTTCTTCAGCCTAAGCCTGAATCAGTTTTTCTTTACTGAAACAATAAGTCCAAATAAGCAATTATAATTGTAAGGGGAGAATATATTTATCATTACTGTTCAAAAAGTGGACCTAAAGTAAAAGTTTTGAACTGGAGTTGGAATAAGTACACATTCCACCCAGTATATGACTGAATAGGCACTAGTTACACTTTTGGATGGCGTATAAACTCGTACCAGTAAATTAAATTAACTTAAAATTGACTTCAATCTGTTTACTAAATGAAAATGTGGAAATCTTATTGTTTACGCCGCGTATCTCAGTTAAAATGGAACTTTAAAAGTCAATTCCTTACAGTAAATGCAATAAAACGAACAGTGACGTTGAAACACAAATACAAACAATTCAAGGGAAATTTTGTACCATTAAGCACACACAAATTGACGAATAATTATTATTAATTTTTAGGCAAATAATACCAAGATAGAACAATTTTACTGTTTCATATATGTCATACTTGATCTTGTACGGAATGTTCGGTAATGATAAGCTTACGTTTAACATTAAGCAAGAAGCTAGGTGAACTTACGAGGGCTATAGTATCTTCTAAATTGTGTTTACCTTGAATGGAAAAACATGGCTGGAACGGTATTTACCAAATTTGCGCGCGTAGGGATTCCCTGATAACCTAGAGCATCCTTTCAAATCAAAACCTATTATGATCAAATAAATAAGCAGTTATTATATGCGCAAAACAGCGCGTTGATTGAAGAACAACTAAATTGTATTAGACATCAATTTCAAGATTACGAATGTAATAATATTCAACGCAAACATATAGAAACAGGACTATACATTAGTTACAACTTAAATTCCGTAATTCGATTGGGCTACATAAATTATGATGTTAAACACTTACAACAACAGCAAGGCACCATTTTGCTAACCAAGAATGATTGGTATGTTTTCTGTAATGATTATTACACACGCCGCGTTAGAATAAGTACGACTAGCAACTCGCAGCTTGTCACAAAAATATGGAGTGCACAAGCTATTCTCATATGTAACTGCGGGGTTGAGGGGGTAGGTCGATATAAATGGGGTAGTGGATTTTTGGAAGCGACTTACAGCGTATAGATCACCAAGAGAAGGGAAAAGAAAATTAAGTGCAACGCCGTTTCAGATAAGAACACTTAAACAGCATATGACCGCGAGACCCTCAAACGGCGAAGAACATCTCAGCTCAGTACTTTCTCTTTGGATAGTAAAACCCTGTAAAATAATATAGACAATTGAGGCAAAGCAATTAAAAGAATTAATTAACAGCAAATAAGCAGACCTTATTAAAAGCATAAAAATAGAAATGTGCATAAAATATTAGATAGGCAAAGATTAATTATTCAATGATATTTATACAATTTTTACTTGATGAGTCCTCATAAAATACACTAAATTGATGAAGATAAGGCTTTTTAAAGTGCGGATCATAGGGCGATCAAGTGTGTGCGGAGATGAAATCACGATCGTGGTAAAGCTACGTAATAGTAATTTGTATCTAATAACGGTAACTTGCCTTAGATGAATTTGATTAAAGCTAAGTCTTTAAGTGCACCCAAAGAAATAGTTAGTGGACGCATAAATAAGCGTAACGAATCAATATCCACATAACGATAATGATCGGCCTCGATTAATTACATAAAAAAAATGATACAGTTAAATTGTTTGAAATTAAGTTTCGTAAACAATTAATAATTATATATGCAAAATTAATTAAATAAAATTTAGATAAATGTTTTAAAAAGCAAAAATCGTATAAATACAAAGCAAGTAAATTTGAATGCAAAAACTATAAATTTCTGCACAACATGTACAGCTTTAAGCTGATAAAATTTAAACATTTCGTTTCAACAAAGAAGTTTTAAAATTTTTACATAATTGCCAATTCAAATGTTATTAAAAATATGTAATTTAAAGCTTGGCAGAAAAGTAACAAAAAAAACATGTATATTCGAAATATCTAATTAAAAAGATGGATTGTACTTAATTTTTAATATCCTTCCAGCAGAAGCGGATTCATCTGCGTCGCCTTCATGTCGTCTGATTATTGATAGAAACAGGAGCCCACGAAAATGTCAATCCAAGCGTTGCCTAGCCAAACAGCACACGACGACAGCACAATGAACACCTCGGAGCCAAGGGGTACCAGTAGCCAAACGGAGCCGGTTGGACCAGAACAAGAAAGCGGCGGAAGTCCCAACACATAAGCATGTGCCATAGATACGGAAACTTCAGCGAGGACGTCAGCAATCCATAACGTAGTTAATGTCAGAGTAAAGAGCGAACTTTTGCCTCGAAACGAAGCATTCCGGAAGAACTATGTTAATCAAAGGAAAACCAAAATAAGCATTTATAATAATCAATAGAAATGAAAACAAATCTTACCTCGTCCTTAACGAGTTCTTAGTCAAGTAGAATTATCACAGATTATTACACAAGTAAATTAAGAAAAAGATCTCTGTCTATTGAAACCAAACAGTGAATTGAGCGAAGTTTACCTTGTAGGAACGCGCTATCTACATGTGTGGACCATATGTCAATAGCCCTACATGTTTTGATTTTAAACGAAACGAAATTATAAATTATAGTACGTTTCGTAGTGCGTTTTATATAAATTAGCACTACGGAATAAAAATTATAAATTTTATTTACAATAAGCAGGAAAGCAAG
>JAHWXV010869059.1:0-11482 GCA_024586415.1 Phrixothrix hirtus
TTAACGCTTTGAACTTTCGGCAAACTTAATTATCACATGAAAAACACTAATTAACACAACCGTAATTAAGTTTGAAAGATGGGAACACGTCACAGTGTAAGGACAAGATTGTGAGTTGGAGTCTCAGCCGATGCAGAAAATTTTTAATATGTATTAAAAATACTTGTCAAAAAAATTTACATTCAAAATAGTTACCTCAAATAGATAAATTTAAAAAAAATTAATTATAGATATATATATATATATATATGTAAATAAAGTCCTTGGACTTTGATCTGATAGCTGACCTTGAACTTCTGACCATGGTATTTATCACAGATCTGAGATGAAAGTTGAAGGATAAATATAAGGGTAAACTCCAAGGACAAAAGTTCAAGGTCAGCTACCAGAACAAAGTCCAGGAACTTTATTTATTTACATATATAGATAGAAATTTTCTAATTATATCAATAGCTCAAAAAAAATTAAGGTGTATATAAATATTCTGTAAGTGCTTTTTGTGATGATGGCATGACGAACATTCTGACATATGCGATGAGTGTTACGATTTTTTAAGACAAAATTTGAAAATTATAGATGGTGTAATCAAGCACAAATACTCGATGCTTAAACAAAAATTCAGTATGTGTGAACAGTTAATTCAAGCATTATATGCGGTTGCGGTGTGTGAAGTTGGTATGTCATGTATTTCTATTTAACTATCACGTTTAATTTCTTATGAATTATAGATATAAATGAAGATGACGAAATTACAAAATCGTATTAGTTTAAGTGTTTTTTTATATAAATTATAGTTTAATTTTAGGTATATATAATTATAAATAAAGATTTTAAATGGGATTTTTTTATTTTCTACATAATTAATTAAATACTCAACAAATGGCATCTTGTAATACAAAAGGGTATTATCAATGCAAATTATTCATGAAAATTCTAAGTTACATCTAATATAACGATCAAAGTTTTATTAAACCATTACTAAATAGTGGATAGGGCATCAGGTAATACAAAATAAAGCTTCTGTAAGTTAAAAAATTCAGATTACTTACAGAAATTCTAAATTACATATGACATAACCATCAAAGGTTCATTAAACTATTATTAAATAGTGAAACGGACATCAGGTAATACAAAATAGTATTTCTGGAAGATAAAAGCACAGATTACTTGAAAGAGTCAAAATTTAAACACAATATAATCATCAAAGATTTATTAAACCATTATTAAGTGTAGTGAAAAAGACATCAAATAATACAAACTAATGCTACTTAAGCTACGAACACTGATTACTTATGAAAATTTTTAATTTATACATAATATAATCATCAAAGCTTTACTAAACCATTATTACATAATGAAAAAGACATCACATAATACAAACTAATGTTGCTGTAAGTTAAGAACACAGATTCCTTATGAAAATATTTAATTTAAACATAATACAGTTATTAATTTTAAGTAAATTAATGCACAAAAACCCATAATACATATCACTCACTCCTCCCCGCCCCACCATGCATCTGTTTCACTCCCGGTATCTGCATCCCTATGCAGGTTTTGAGGTAGCTCACCAAATGTAACTGACCAAAACTTCTCTATATATTCCTATAGACGAAAAAGTTCTGACCTAAAACGTTGTAAATCTTCTGAATTAAAAACTGCAGGAACCTTCCCCAAAAGTCCTTCTAAATATGTATTATAAGGGTCATCATCCTCGAAAAGATGCCTATATGCGGCTGATGTAGGAGCCTGTGCATCTAGTGAGCCGGTGTAAAAAACTCCGTAATTTGAGATAAACACAAACAACATTTCGCTAAACAACTTTGAACTACCACTGAAATTAAAGTATATGTTGTGAACATATATACTTATAGTTGACTACAAAGTTCAATGACACTTCTCAGATCAAAGTCCAGGTTGTGGTAAAATCCTTGAAATACAGTTAGGTTATTGACCTGACCCAATTGACCCGAACTTGACCCAACTGTGGAGGCCACTGGCCCGGCCTTGACCCAATCGTGGCGGAGGGTCATCTGCCTGACCTTGACCCAACTGTGGAGGTCATTGACTCGGCATTGACCCAATTGTGGATCTAGAACCCCCTTCGCTTACTACTGCGATACTAAACGCTTGTGTTTCGCTATGTAGGTATGTAAGCGAGTAAGTAATCAAGTAATGGTAAATAATTTATGACCGTAAACATTGAGGATATCGAGATTGGACTCCTTAACGAATTATAAAGATTTCTGCCTTTGTCGTCGATTTTATCGCTGTGCCACAACCGTAAACATTGAGGATATCGAGATTGGACTCCTTAACAAATTATAAAAATTTCTGCCTTTGTCGTCGGTTTTATCGCTGTGCCATAAATGCGACCCTGTATTAGCGTCCATTGTATACATGACAGGCTTGTTTGTATGTTATTGATGAGTCTTTGTGGTATAGTGTTAATAGGTCTGTCTGGGTACTTTGTTCTATTATATGTAGATTTAGTAGGCGAGGGTTCTGCGGTTGTCCCTTGCATTTCCCGATGGTGGTTTGTGTTTTGCAGTCACGGTTTTGTGTGTTTTTGATGTATTATTTTCCAGATCCTGTTTTCTGTATTTGTCTGTCAAGTAACATTTTATATGCTGCGCATTCGTTATTGGATGTAGTTTTGCACTTTTTATTACCTAATATACATGGAGTGCAGGTATATGTATGGTTTTTTGAATGACAATTGATCTTGTTATCAGTTTTTCCACCATAATAGCTGCATAGCTCCTTCTCCGACGGGCAGTATTTCTGCACATGCCCGAGATCTCTGTAGGTCACACATTATGGCACCACTAGATAATCCGTTGCATTCACAGCGCATAATCCTAGATAGATTAGGCGTTTACTAAGAAATTTCTTTCAGATAATAGGGCATAGTTCAATTACCTGGTGGTATGTTGGTTTGTTTTTAGGTCCAGTTTTAGATCTGGGCTTGAAGTACAAATCGAACTCCTGTTTTGTAATAATTTCAAAGACTACAAAGTTTTGTTCAAAAATTTGCATTTTCACTTCATCTTTGGGTTTACCCTGCCACGTAGGATCATACAACAACGCTTCGCTTGTTGGTGTTGCAATAGAAAACGAAACTTACCGCGGCTTAGCTCACTAGAAATTAATCGGAGAAGGGCGTGGGCGGCGTTGTTACTCTTGTTTTGCCTTTCGGCGACAATTCACAGATGGCATCTGTAGGAAGGAAAAGAAATCATATACCTACAAGGGCATCAGTCGTATGCACCTTCCTACCTCGTACGTACACCTCACACGAAAAGACGCACGACGGCTTCTGAGTCCGGTTGCTACCTTAACCTAAAGAAAAGCTACGTTCTTGCAATAAGAAATGAAATACAACCGGACTAAAATAAGACACTCGTTTAATACTGTGAGCAAGTTCGGCAATAAATGCAAACAAAACAAGAATAACAAAGTTAACTATGGCTACGATTAAATTTTTGCCCCTTTCAAAACACCAAAATGACAAACTAGGTTATTGACTTCTGCCCTAACGGGATCTAGGCCTCCCGATATCTATAAGTGATAATAAACTTAGATTACAATTAACATTCCCAAAAATAAAATACTCTGGAGTAGTCGAAAACAAAATACAAACTACTTTTCTTCGTTAACGCTTATCAAAGCAAAAATTAATTTTACAAAACAAAATAATAGTCACGGTGAACAAAACTAATAGCGTTAGGCATACGATATGTAACATCAAATACGTTAGAGAAGAAGAAACAGTTGCTATTTGTTATTGATATTCTAACATTATAGCTTGACAGGTGCTACAAGATGCGAATTTCGAAAATCATATATTGTAGTTGAACATAAGGAAGTGGAATATTAAAAAGTAATTTAAAATAAATGACTTAAATAAATTCTGTACCTTCTACTTTTACTAAAATACTAAAATATTTGTTGCAAATACAATAACTGAACTATCCGTCGTTGAAATTTTCGTTTCCAAATGAAATTATAACATTATACCACGTATATATAACTTACTAAAATCTATAGAATTTTTCGATAAATTCTATGTTATAATTTGTGCTAACAAACTTAAATACAACTATGCGGAAGTAAAACTTGAGCAAAACAATTTATTTTAATTCACAAACTACTTTAATCATTTGCTTTAAATTTGATTTAATCTTTATCGAATAAAATATAAACATAAAAGGTAGCGATAAATATTACTTAAACGATCTTATTCAAAGTGAAATTTTGTAATTACGGTAGCTTCTTATGCTGTCCAATATATTATAATTGAAATAATGAATTTTTCATTCCCAAAAGTAAATAATTTAGCAATACGTTATTTTTAAGATGTAAAACACATCAATTGCTAACATGCTTTTCAGTTATCGTAAAAAGTTGTAGCTCAAACCTTTATCGGCATATGCGGATTGTAATATATGACGGCTAACAAAGACAAGCTAACCTAGGCTTCGTGTGAATAAGCGACAACGACATCAGCCTGGGTGGCTTGCCAGATCTAGCCCTTTGCTGTGAAGGCCTACAATTTACTGCACCTTGATGGAACTATCCAAATTCATATTTCCAACCCATTTAGCACTTTAAGTAATTGTAACGGGCACTTTACCGCAGTAACTATTAGCCAAGTGTTACATATATTTCTATTTTAATGTGAAAGTGACCTGATTCGCTTTTTATCGGTCAAAATGGCTTAAAATTTACCGTTTATAATTACTAACTAGTATTATACGTTTCATTAGTATTAGACGTACCTGCTACGTAAAAAAAGAAATTCATAATTACTCTTAAGAAATGTCAACTTTATAGTAAATGTGTAAGTAGTAAAGCTATCTTTAAATACTTAATTAGTACCTTAAAGAAGTAGCTTCTTACAAGTAATTTATCAAATCTTTATAACGTTTTGGTTGCTATTGTTCACGACTACAAATTCAGTGCCTTGATAGTTGAAACACAAGTTCCAATAACGCTAAAATGACCAAAGAACTTAACGTCATAGTACTTATGTGAAGACCGCCATATTTTATCGAAATTTTTAGACTAATCAATGAATAACGTCTTTTTGTTTAAATTATTTTGTTAATATTTTATTTATTTTTACTTCGGATACACTCTATCTACAGCTTATGTGAAAACATGTTGTATATTTTCACTTTAAAAACTTAAGTGGTTTTTTTTATATAATTTTGGTAATGTTTATTTTTATAAATATTAGTATTTCACGAGGCGTGCGTATTTTATGGAGGTATCATAATCACATTTATTAATAAACAGGCATTCGTTTTTATTTTAGGACCGTTGCACATGTTATATATTTATTATGCTCTCCTGATTAATATAGAAGTATTCGTCCATATTTACTGTTTACTATATTTCTTGTAACCTGATAATAAAGTTGTATAGAAAACGATAGCAGTATAATATGCTTTACAAAGTTACTTGAGTAAGATAGAAACAAGATTATTAGAAGTGGGAAAAGTAATTACAAGTTTCAGCGACTAAACTGCAACGGAATTAACACGTAGCTCTCTAGTTAGTGGAACGTAATTGCAACGGTGATGAACAAGTAATATATAAGTATCTGATATTCCCCATTTTAGTGACATATACGTTATAGGAACGTTTTATAATGGTTGAAATGGGTAGTAACGAAACACTTTGAAATCAACTTAGGAGTTCTTAATACGTATGAGCAACTAAAAGTACTGCTTGGGAAGGCTAATTAGCTTTGTTAATTAAGTTTACCAATAGGAAAGTGGCAGTTAATAATAGGACTTTCTTCTAACTTTTACGAATTCAGAACAACCATGTTTACTAACTCCCACCGGTACCTGTCGCTATAATTAATGATGGATGTTAATTAAGATATAAAAAAATTGAAACAATCTTACCCGTGATAACGTATCACCGCACGATACAACGAAAAGAAAATAAACCAATAAATAATGTAACACACTATGGTTAGAAATTTGGCGTGGAGTCTTAGACAACGGTCTTCAGCCAACGGCCTTCTAATAATGGCTTTAAAATTCGATCGCATTCGCGGCGGCTTTATCTGAATACTTGCAAAACACAGAGGCGCACTTAGTTGAAATGTCACATTTATATTTTTATTTTGTAACCAAATTTATGGATTTCACAACGAATTGCTCATCAATTCAAAGGCGTAAATTAATTATTTCAACTTGACATATTGAAATTCAATAAAATACCAATGATTAAAATATAACGTTACGCCCCACTGAAATATAATAAAAAATTGCTAGGGGGTTGCATTTACGTGGAAGTTTACATTTGATCTGCCCCTCAATGTTTTTATTTTTAATTATTTTGTAAGGGTCATCTAATAGCGTTGATTCTAATTCTGTCTCTAACGAGATTTAGCTTTTTGGTAAGGATTTCACAGATTTTTGGTAAGCTTCTGGTTTTGCTTGTAAGAATACCGTATACCGTATATAGTATATGTATGCAAAATTCCGAAAAAAGCACAAATTCACATTTGATGTGGTTATCTTGTCAGTTGGCAGGGTGCGGTCAGACCGATGCAAAGCTACTCTCAGCTAACTTCACATTGTCATCTTAATACGATATCAGTTTTATTGTAATACTTCGCCACAATATAATAAGTTTATGTTCATATGCTTGAGTTTAGGGTACGACGTTTTAATTGGGCCATGAGTTCACAATCTACCTGTTGAAAGACAATTGAAGAAGCGAACAACTTCCTTTCGCACAAAGGAATACCAAACTTTTTCTAATGCTTAATACCATGTTTGCTTTATACATTTATTTTATTATTTTCTCAATATGTTAAATGCAGATATCTGGCGAACGATATGTATACACAATTTCAAGTGTGCAGAACGCCATGTTATGAAGCATAATTTAACTTTAAATCAACGTACTTCGGCTACTTTTTAAAATGAAAGGAAGAAAATTGAAACAACCGATCTCAGGTATGTTATAATGCTATAAACGAATTTCTTCAACTAAATTTGGAATGAAATTATGGTAAGTAATTTATTTAAAATTTTGGTAATTAAAAACGTAATAGCAATACTTACCAAACTATATTCAAATAATTAAAGCAATGGGCAAATGAAATCTAAGCAAATCTTAAAAGAAATTACTAATATTTAATCTATTCTAACGCCGCTGTCGTTATGTACAGTTGTATAATTAGAGTAATTAGGCATCTTGCCTTAATTTATAAATTTCTTGGAATATTTGCGCTAATATTTGTCTCATTATAAAATAGTTTAGTCTATTTCTAAAGATTTTTGCATTTCTCGTGATTATTTCCTTTTAAGATGAGTTACTTATAAAAGCACACATTATCCAATATGAAATACTATTATACCTTTTGTTTCTTTTACGAATTAATTAAAGAGGGAATGAGATAATCCAGATTCCAATATCTAAGCTATAGTTTTTTATTTTTAAAGAAAAATTTGTATCTTTCATCTGGTATTGTTTACAACATTTCGTATTAGTCATAAAATATTTCAGTAAGGTAGCAATATTTTTGTTTCATTTTAAAGCACTTTTATGTCATCGAAAATGTATCGAATTAAAGTATGGCAACGAATAATGTACAAAAATGTATAGAACTAAATGTTAGATTTTCCAAACATTACCATCAGTTACAACGAATATATTTATTTTATCTTTGTATATTTACCAACTTTTAATATAAAATGAATATTTAAATGAGTATAATAACAGACATTTTATACTGCAACATTATAGACCACTTTAAGTATAAAATTCAGTAATGGTAGTTATGTCGCTTAATACCAAAGTTTCATGGTGAGACTAATTAGTGTCTAATGAAGAATGTGCCACAAAGTTATAATTGAAAACAGAAATATTTCTCTAAATTTCTCAAGTAATTAGGAAATGAAATGAATTAGTACAGACGTGAGATGTAATCGAATGTGTAGTAGTAGGTACACTATGTATACTAATTAAATATCTCGTCACGTTCTAAAATGCTAGAAATGTGAAACTTCTTAGACTAAGATTAAGTATTACATCAACTTTGAAGCAAAACCGACACGCAGTTGTTCCGAATCTTGGAATTTTGAATGATAATTACTGTAGAAATGTAATCACATTCAACACCGTTAGAACCTAATTTACCCGAAAGATATCTACAAATGTAATTTCTAAGCAGTTGTTTAGATACTTGTAACTATGTTAAACGTATTAATTCAGTTACTGTAAAAACGGCACCGGATTAAACTTGAGCACCTTTAGGAATTTCATCAGCTACGAAGAGTGTTTATTTAATCATCTCTGAAAATTTATAACTTAATTCCCATATTACCGCAGAAAACCACACACATTAAAAGATATTTTTCCTGTACAAAGATTGATGAGGAAGTGGGTGTAAAAATTGACCCCATCATAACAGGTACTGTGATGGATGATATAAATAAATTAGAGTAATTCCAGATTATACACAAAATTAACAACTTCACTATAATGGTTATTTAATGTTTATTAACTTCAGTGAATTAAATAATATGGGCGTAGCAAAATATGCGAAACACAGCTACATCCCCCAGATTAACTACTCTGTATTTGAATCACTAATTCACTTTAACAAAGATGTAGGCAGAGAAAAGGACGAGATTTGAGTATCTGCAGTTTGTTCGTGAAAATAATCCCTTACGCTTGAAAGACATCTTAATACACATTTACAAAATTCTAAATTAACGCACAAAATTGTAGTTAATCTATTTATTTATACACAAAGCCAGTATAAACGAATTTTATTTATTATGTAGCGGAAAGCTAACATCACAAGAAAAAGAAATAAATACCTAAATGCAATATATTTAGAGCTTAAACTTCAATATCTATTCTTATTTCACTTAACCACGAAGAAATTTAATATTTGTTATGAAAGAATTAAACGAATTTGAAAAAATTTAATAAAACCGCTGAAATATAACTTATTGACGTTTTTAAAACGAATATAACAATTGAGGTCATAATTTGTGAATACTTTTAGAAGATATATCTAAAATTGTAGATATTATAAAAACAAAAGCTTATTAGAGGTATATAAGTTAATTTTTATAAAAACCAAAATTTAAATACCTAGAAAAAGAAACATGTACTATATATTTACGAAATTAGATATTAACGTATAGTAAGGTATACTGGGTGTCCCATTATTATTTGTGATCTCAAAGTATTCCGATTTAATGCAAATTACTTGTATGAAAATATGCATCGTTTTCAGACGCAAGACATTAAAACATAAATATTTTGTCAAACTAACAAATTTTTTTCTAAACCCCATGAGAAAGATTTTTTTTGATGATCGTGGTTTGCAAATCTACATTCGATTCACAACAAAGCAATTAATTGGTCAATAATTCGAACACTGCTAATATCGCTGATAATTTCAATAGTTATTATGCCATAACAAAGCACACAGTGCAATAAAATATTTTCTCTGAACGCAAAACTTAAAATATAAGGTTATGTTCTCCAACGCCTTGTATAGCATAAACGGTGCATATTTTCATGTGTATGAATCGATATGTTTTGAGCACAGAAATATCCTTCCAGAATTTTTCGGCATACTAATCACAGGATACTTTGCGTAACAATCCTGATGCATGCATACGTGTTAACTGAGCACACAGTGGGTTGAATCACAACTCTAGATGGGCAAAATTATTTTTTTAACAACGCGATTTCAAATATAGTAATAAATATTAAACAAATATTTAAACAATTTGTATGTTTTATGTATTTTAGGTTAAAATAAAAAATCAAATAACTTATTTGCAAAAAACTGTAACTGTGTAAATTGTCGCGATGAGAAACCTCTTCGCATTTATTTTTTCTTTCATCTTCGGTACACTGAACGTCCCTAGAAGCGCAGATTAGAGAATTTGTTGATAGTAGTGGCATATGAATCACATCTTTCGTGCTAGCCATTATAAAATATTTTATAGCAGGGTATTCCTGGAACTATTTACAATTTTGATTGCGAGCTTCCCACGCTTAGTCAGAGACTATGCCAATTTTTAGCAGTACCATGAATAAAGATTTTATAAATGCTTACAATACTTCATAAATAATTCTGCAGTGGCTTTGGTGAATCTATTAAATATATGATGGTTTATTCCATGACCACTAGAAAAGATGATCAAAATAATATGAAAATTGCTAATTAAAATTTCGTGTACTCTCCTTATTTTATAGTTTTCAAAAGAACTTTTTACATGCTCTATTGAAGGTTCATCCATACTATGCCTATATAACAAATTTGGTATCTACTTCTCTCTAAAGTCGATTTTAAATTGTTTTCTTCTTCACTACAAGTTGGCCTATTACTTATTAGTGGACTACAAATGGTTGAGGTATGGAGAAGTAACTTGTAGTGGTGTAAATGATAAAATCGATATATTTTATCCACCCGTACTAATTTAATAGACCGCAATTACTATTCTCGTTAAAAATTGAAAACTATTTTCATCATTCGGAAAGTTCCCGGTTTGACCAAGAAAACAAGATTTTTAAGATTTTTATTTCTTATTTTTTAACATAGCTACCTACCTTGCAATTTAACACATTTAGACTAACGACTTTCCAATTTTTATTTGCGTTAGAAAAATAAGTTTTATCGAACTCTGCAAAATACGCGGTTATCGCAGATTTTACCTTATCATTTAATGTAACTCTTTTTCTAGAGAGCCATTTTTTCAGGTTCGGGAAAATAAAGTAATCACTGGGAACCAAATCCAATGAATACGATTGGGAAGCTCTTCGAAGCGTGGATCATAAAGTTTTGCAGTATAAACTCAAGACTTATGTGCAGGCACATTATCCTGGTGAAAGAGCACTTTCTCTTTGACAAGATGTATACATCCAGTAGTGTAGCGTAGTGTACTTTGGTAATGGTCCTGCATTTTTTCAGGTAGTCTATAGGCACCACACTACGAGAAATCCCAGAAAAGCGTGACCATGACTTTGCCTGTAGATGGAACTGTTTTCACCTTCTTTGGCACATTTTCACCTGGTCTCATCAACTTTTTGGACTGCCCTTTTATCTCTAGCGTATAACAATGAGTCCATGTTTCATCTACTGTTATGAAACGCCGAAGAAAATCAGCGGAGTCTCGTTTAAAAATGTTTAAATTATCTTGCACCGTGTTCATTGGCATGGTCGACTATCAGCAAACACGGCATCCATCCAGCAGAAAGCTTTTCCATGCCCAGAACATCATATAAAATGCATTGTACACGGTCTGTTGATATTTTTGTAATATTAGCAAGGTCGCGTACCTTTAATCGGCGATCATTTGACACAGCATGCCACATTGACCTATATATCGGGTGGCAAAAAGTCTGGAATATGGAAAATAGTTCAAAAACGGTGTTATTAATTTTTACGAATATTTGCTGGTCGATACGGTAAAAAATTCTAAAT
>JAHWXV010869192.1:0-12273 GCA_024586415.1 Phrixothrix hirtus
TGCTCAGAGTGAACATTTTTATGGTAGGAGAATTTCTTAAATTGATACGCGGTTCAACTTAGCAGAAATCAGAGGCGCGAAGGCACAAGCGTAAATAAATCAATCATGATACTATTTTTAGAGTAATAGTATCATGAAATGAATACCGTTTCTTATAAAAACATTAGTTACTGCAAAATTGTTTTTAAAATCCTAACCACTTATTTTAATTAATTAGATATTATTTATTTTGTAGATCATAAAGACAGTCCTGTGGTGATAATGCTATAGGATATGTACAAAGTAAACAGGACAATAATAGTTGTATTGTAAAAGTAAAGATATGCCCAGAACACCGAATTCACAATAAAGCACGTATAATGTCATTAGCAATAGATGAGATTGTAGAAAATATTCAGTATTATGATTGTGTAGCATTATCTGGTAATTTATTTGAATTTATATAAAAATTATTGCAATCCAGTAGGCTGTAACCATGCGTTAGCCATTACTAATATGGCTCCTAATCATGTTACTTATTATTGGAGAAATGTTCGCTTGGCTACTGTTGGATCTACAATCAAATTTATAACATGTAGTATTTTGTACATGTATTTAATTTTACAATAGGGTATGAAACACCACTTATACATTTTTTAAAGTGCCATATGCTATCTGTGTTGTACAAAAAGAAACTTCACCAACGTGTTTTCGAGATATTTACCATTTCAAACCGGCTACCCAACTACCGGCATAGAGAACTACTGGCTGATGACGTCACTTGATCGAGTGTCGCATTCCTGGTCAAATGCCGCCAAATTCGGAAATTCAAATTTTTGAGGCATACCAAAAGCAATAAATTGTTTAAAACCACGAATATAATTAAAGACTGCTTCAACATGTTATATTTTTACAAAAAAAAAATAGGTGAAAGTTCCCAATTGTGACTAAGGGCTGATTGCATAAAGTCTAATTAAACCATTTATTAAAATTAAATCTTTTACCCAATCATCTTGTGAGGCTAGAATCCTTTTTTCCACTTAAGGCATTTAATGTAATAAAATATTTAATTAGCTTTTATACAACCACTCTGTGCATTTTCTTATGTTCCACATTTATTAGTTATTTTAAACAGAAGAAATTCAGATGTTCATGTATCAGTTTCAAAACCATAAACGCGTGATTAGTCACCTTTTATAATGAAGTTTAGATTGTCCACATCTTATTTAAGCTCCCTACAGAAAGAAGCGTGACAGTCCTTCAAATGTCTGCTTTGCAGTACTGGAAAAAATTCTTCAGAAATGCATCATATGTTTAAAATATGCTGAATACTTTTGTACCACGCTCCTAATACCTCACAACTATCTTTAGTTGTGCAATGCAATTTTCATGGATAACCTCGCGAACCTTTGATATATGCCGTTGATGTATTTGTAGACAAGCTATAAGTTTTGCTTTGACACATAGCATTATAACCAACAGCCTCCTTTAACATTTGTTGGATTTTTGGAGGAATTCTTTTTAGAATGAAACAAAATTGGTGCAGATTCTTTGTCTATAAGATTGTCCTACTATTTGAAAATGGAATCGCCGGACTACTTAAACACAACAGCATAAAATGCATTGTGTTTTAAACGGGTCTTTCTAACTTAAAAACAGTTGACACACTTATTCACACTTATTCGGTTGCGGAACCGCAAACTACTACGTATAAGCGCGTGGTTGAAATTTTTCAAAAATAAATACTACCTCATATTTTTATAATATTAATTCTGTATGATACAGTTATGTCTAAAAACATTCTTTCAAAAGGAAAGGAAAGCAATATCTGTATTATTTCAACTTCCCCGTACGGAGGCTGGCTACTGTAGAAGTAACTGCGACCTCCTTCAACCCAGAATTAGAAGTAACTTTAGGTAGAAGCATGGGTTTTTCAAAAATATTTGAGTCCAGGAATCAATGGAAATACTATTGCAGTATACACCATCTGTCAACTGAATAAGAGTGAGCGGCCTCCAAGGTTGAACCCAAACCCTTTGGAATACTGGACTGTAGCGTTAGCTAAAACAGCATCCTAGCTTTATCTTTCATAGTTGTGAAATCAGATCTCTTGACAAGTAATAGTAAAGGAAAGAGAATAAAGAGCATAAAGAATAGGAGAGCTTGCCAAAAACGTTGTATGAATTTAATGGAAGCAAAAGAAGTGTGTAAGAATAGAAAGGAATGGAGAAAAACAGTGAATAGGTGATAGTAGAAATAGTAGGATTGGTGGGTAATAGTGGGATTGTGCGGATACTGTATAGTGCTGAGAGTTGCGGTGAAGGGTGGTGGCAGAGATATAAGTGAGAGGGGGTTGATGCATGGGTGCAGGTAGTGGTTGAAAAGGTGGAGGCTTGATACTGGGTTTTGCCTGTTCCACTAAAGGAATGGCATGATTTTTAGTAGTAGTAGTAGTAGTAATAGTATATATTAAAAACTGCTAGTACCAGATTTCGTGTCATAATATTAAAACACTATTTTGCTCGGTGTAATTTAAAAGTTTAATCAATGAATCATTCATCATACCATTCTCAAGGGACTTATGAAACAACCTAAAATCGGCGTCAAGTAAACTTTGTGTCTACCGAATTAAGCGTACTGCTTTCCTGTGTTTACATAAATTTCCGGTTGGCTGAGAAGGCTTTAGCACAATACAGAGACCAGCGCATAACACATATCATAAAACATTCATAACTTGAATCTGAGGAATTGAACAAGCTGTCGCTAACATTTAAGGGGGTTTCAAGTACCCGACACGTTCGAAGTCGAAACTAGGGATAACTACAAAAAGGTGACAATTATCTAATCTCAAATCGGCATGCAATATTATATAGATTGAACATTTTTAAATTATTACGACATTGCTTCTTGATTTTAGGCAATACAAGATGCTAAAATTTGTTTCATCTTAACACATACTCAATTGAAAAGTCTAAATTTTGCTTGAGCTGTTCCAGAAGCTATTAACAAGAACTCAGGCGATATGATTCATCTCCTGCTTTCAAGTAATGAATATTTCGCTGATGATTAGGATGTAAAATTGGCCTATGTAAAGTTTTCCAAACAAAATCGTTAGATACTTGGAACGGTGTTAAAATCTGTCTATAACTAACACTCGGTTTATGAACAACAGTATCAGTCACTTCTGATTTCTGTTAAATTGGGTGCTATTGATAAGGGAGACTTCACAGCACCTAGTGCTTCCATAGATTTTTTGAAATTAATCCGAAAAAGTTCTCCGAGACCATTGAGGACTACTGGGCATAATATGCGGCGAGGGCATTTTTATTAAAAAAAACATAAATAATGATATCATTGGCACATTCTGCATTTGTAAACAACAATTCAAAAGTAGTTCAAAAAGCCAACAAAACGTAATTTCCTTGACAACTAGTTGACAATTTATTCCATTTTCGACATATTTTATTTTTTCGACAATATTTAAAGTTAATTATCTCGTAATGAAGTACAAACCGTAAAAGACATATGAATACGAGATTTTATTTTTGGTGAATTGTCAAATAACTTGTATATAAATATGTGAAAGTTAAATAAAATACACTCAAATCTAAATTTCGGAATAAAATGTGCGGTATATTGACAATAGATAAATAAATAAATTATTATAGACTTGCAAAATATTGTCGAGAACATTGGAAGCCTAAAAGACAGTTAAAGTAGTCGCGTTGGTTATTAGTTATGCTCCTGTAATAATAATACATAGGTTAAGCAACATAAACAAGCAAAAGGGAAAACGATAACCGAAGTTCAAAACTGCATCAATTATAATCATTCGTCTTCTTTTTATTTCGTTGACATTTTTTCATACAAAATACCATCATCCTAAAAAAAAATAAACTAAGCGTTTCTGTTCTTCGATATAACACAATTATTGCGTAATATTTCCAAAAATAACATGAAACCGAGTATTTTACATAATTTTAAGACTCCAAATCATAGGTAGCTAAATGCGCTTTCAGCAGAATGTATGGAATAAAATAAAATGTGCGCATAGTGGAAGAATCTATAAGCTCCACCTCTGGATCGGTCTCTATCCAACTAAAAATGCCGAGATATAATAATGCGAACTTATAAACATCTGAAACGAAGAAAAGCCCTTGTCACCAAATTACTAGGAAGATTTCAACCTGCACACACAAATACACTAAAAATTTAATTGCAACAATCGAAATTATTTTTTCTTAAACATAAAACATTAGGTAAAATAAAAAAATGGTAGTTACCTTGCTATCAGCAGGAAAATTTTAAGGCAACCCATTCGAGAAGGTGCATTAATCAAAAAAATGTATTTCAAGAGGAATCCAGTAGATTAAAATACTTATAACGGAACTATTCGTTATATAATCATATTTTTTATCTTCTTTTTAACTTTTTGTTTACTAATAACTTTTAACATATTACGCAGGTTTTTGGAAAACTTGTTGCATACCTACTCAATAATTTTATCATTTGACGAGGGGTAAATGAGACCCCTCTGAAAAGGCATACTTCTTTTTAGGAATTAAAATTGATGTTAGTTCAAATCTTATATTTTAAAACTAAGTTTAGTTGTTAAAAAATATCTAATTTATGTTCGAAAAAACTTTGATACGAGGTGATATCAAAAAGAGCTTGAGCTCTTGAACAAAATTGTGCTAATTTGAGTTAAATTCAACCACCAACCCCTTAGAATTAGTCTGCTTGCACAACTGCGTAACGGTCAAGGGGATTTTGCTCCTTTAGAAAAGCTCCAGAAGGCAATGCCCTGGAAGGTTGTTTAGCAACTTCTGCTATTCATATTGTTTATCCTGTTTGTTGTCAAACCGGCGAACCTTGATCTTAAGCTTCTTGGAAAAGGCAAAGGAGCCATAGGTGCTGTAAAACGCCGATCGAGAAATGTGGCTGTTCTGAATACCGAGCAACCACTATTTGTCACGTCACAGGCCTGGTCATTTATGTCATGTTCTCCGTCAGGTGCAGCGTTCCCAGTCTAGCCCACAGCTTAATACGCTTCTGACCTGGCTCGACTTCTTTGGTCTTGGCGAGTGCGAAGTCTTCTATTGTGAAGACGGCTCCTTGGCCACTTGTGAAGAACCTCGATAGAAAATTCAGGTCATGCCGTGATTACTGACGAATATCTTCGCTCAGAAATTAAGAGCCACGACACAAACTTGGCTTCAACGCGGCAGAAGTTGAAATCGTCGGTTAGGTTTGCATGAACTGATTTATCTACAACGTTGGCGATCTCAGAAAAGTTATAGATGGTTTGGATTTCTGGATTTGTAGGGTAAACCAGACCTGTCATGGTCCTCCATTGATAATTAGCTCCCATAAGTGTTGTGAACCATTGCAACGATCTCCGTTGTGGATTTCCTAGTTTGGCAAAGAACTTGACGTTTGTTCGTTACTCTATTTTTAAATTTATCGTTAAATTGCAGACACTACCGTGTATGTCATCAGAAAAACCCTTTGACACTCCTCTCAACGCAATTATCAAATTACCGCAGGGCACACTGCTCATCTAGGTCAAGGTTTCCTCCAGAAGCACACCCACTATCCCCCTCTTCGTACGCAACACGTGCATCTACGAGCTTTTCGATATCAACTCGTATGTATATTAACTTGAAGTTATGCTTGAATTGACCTTAATTTCAAACCTTTAACAATTAGTAGCATTTTAGTAGACTTAAATTGGCAAAAAATTCATTCTATAAAATATTTTAAAATGAACTTTTTCTAAATATTAGCACGTTTTAATTTTTTAGGCAAGCCTATATATCGTTGTAGAATTTAAATTTACCAAGGCACCTAACATTTTTCATCTTTTAAACGAATCAACGAGAAAATTACTATCCAGCCACGAAAATTAAATAAGAATTTATAATGAAACATTTTATTCAAAAATTTGCATACTTCTTGAAACAGAATGATGTTAAATTAAACCAATTTCTGCGTTGAAGTACTTTGGTCTAATTTAATTCAGTGTCAAAAAACTAAATCCCTTTATTAATAAAGAATTTCCTAATTTGTATTTGTTGGTTTTTAACAGTTTCAAATGCATTTCAATTTAATTTAACATTACGCTTCAAAAAATAATATTTAAGAGTTAAAAATATAAAATTTCATTCCGCTAACATCCCTGTTTTAAAATTTAATTATCTGTAGGAATATATTTGCGTTTCTCGACTATATTTTGTATTAACTTCTGAAACTAACACATCTCTTTAACTTTCCTTTCCATAGATGCAGATAAAATGTGCTTGTGTTTATAAAATTGTTTTACTATAAAATTAAACAAATATATATCTAAGTTAAGGACTCACAAAGGAATAATCGATATTTAATCAAACAATACAATTTTATATTGTAACTAAATTAATCCTTATTCCTGGAGGAATAGCCCTAAAACCCATTCTGTAGGCTATACATGTTTAGATATTGCTTCCAAATAGGCTTGCAACCGGTATTCTACTAAAACAACTTAAGAACTTTTACATTTCAATCTAACATAAAAGTTGGGTAAAACATTCATATGCAAATCTTGTGCTAATTTCTCATATTTATAATCCGTTTTCCAATTCAACCTGTTTCGATCTTTTGCAAACCAATAAAAACTTAGAAATGTTGTACCATAGACAATATTTAAAATTATTTAACTATACAGGGTGTATCGAAGGTAAATAACAATACGTCAGTAGTAAAGAACTGAGGATCTATAGACATACATTTTCTCATACGCCTAGTTTTCAAAATATTTGCAATTATATATTTTAGTCCGATGCCAGTTTTGGATCATGTAAATATACATACTTAAGCTTGATGTGTTGTAATTTCTATTAGCGGTTGCTAACAATATTCTAGATGCTATAAACTAGAAGGGATCTGGAACAACATATCCCGTCGATTTGACGTGGTTTAATTTTAAATACAATCCTAGGAAATGCACGTGTCGCAGATTTCCAAATTTTTTTAAAATTTTGAGGCCATAATTAGCTGCCTCCAGGTCATTATGCAGCTTCACACTACCCAATTTACCAGTTAACCTAGTACTAATTAACCTAAAATAAATTGTAGAAAAGACAGCATAGGTTGCTTTTCCTCCCAATATATATATATATTAATTTTCAGGTAATTGGTCAACTAAGTAGGGCTATTTAATTAAATAATCTATTATTTCGTTAATATTTGATAGCTTCTTCAAAACAACTAGAAGGATATACAATAGAACAAAATGTTAAAAATGCTACTACGTAACTTACATAAAACATGAATTAAATCGAAAGATTAACTATAACATGAACACCCATTAAATAACTTCTGACTCAAAATTTTTAAACGTCAATTAACGACAAAAGGTTTTGAATGTTGAAATAAACTTGAAATTTAAGTCATTGAAATAAAAAATAATAGACAAGTAAAATCAACAAAAAAAAAGTTGAAAAGACATTAAACTGTTATCCGAAGGATATAAAATATTAAATATAGCAATAACTGAAATAATTAGAAATAGGAAACTACAAATATATAAAGACTACTTAGATTATCCATATTACTTCTAAAGTTCATATTTTTAATGTTACACATTTCCAAAAAAATTGTTGGTTTAAAATATGCTTCAGTCACTAACAATTTAGTATCACTGTAATTAATTTTATGACCTGTGCTATTACAATGTATACATAAAGCAGTAAAATTTGGTTTCATCATTCTATTTTTTAATTTTTGAATCCTTTAGCCGATATACAAAAGTTCACAATTAGCACAAGGAATACAATATACAAAATCTGATTTGTTTAATATTCGAGTAGAATCTTTAAAATTTGAGAAAACACAATTTAAATTATCAAAGTTAAATATAGCCATCTTAATAGGTACGTCAGAGAAAATTTTTCGCAATGAATACATCAAGTCCCAAATATAAGGTAATTTTTATAAAGAAAAATGTTAGAAGAATTGTTTGAATTATTATTAAAATCTAAGCGATTAAAAATTAATAGTTTCAAAAAGGCTGAAGGAAAGCCATTATCACGTTATAAAAAAACAGAGATTTTGAAAATAAACATTTACTAATGAAGAATGACAAATTTTTTCAATTCTGTTTTTTAATGCAAGAACTAAATTAATTTTCTAGTTTAAAGAATGATTGGAAAAGTAATTCTAAGATCTGTCCGAACTAGTGGATTTCTGATACTAATCTACGATAGTATGATAACATTATTAACATTTGTGATAAGTTTGGTATCAAAAAACGGTACGAATCTATTGGTTTAATTTTCTACTGTAAATTTTATATGAATACCATAATTATTAGTTACAATTAAAACTTACGATATAGAATTTTCAAGAACAGAACAAATGTCATCAACATATTGAAATAAAAAGAGAAAGTCGAGATTTAATTGAGAGCTACATAGATTCCATAAATCATTCATGACTATCTCAACTAACATTGGACCAAGAGAAGATCCCATTGGAGTACTAAAACGTTGTAAGTAACATTTAGTTTGAAATGTAAAACTATTTGTAATAAAAATGAGCACAATTATTTCAACAAAACTTTTTTTGGGTATCTTAGAGTTATTCTCAGTGCAATTCCAATTCTTACATAAAATAATTCATACTAAATCGAGAGATATACTAGTAACCAAAGCTATATCTCTAATGAAATTAAAATAAAATTATTCATAATTTGGAAAAATTGAAACTAATTTTTAATTCTAAAACTTAAATGTCCATGCAATAAATATTAGGCATAAAGATATAGAGGCAGTACTAGGTCTAATAGGAATATATTCCTTATGATTTGTGAATAAACCATAAAATTTCGGAGCTACAGCTTCATAAGTAATAATAGATCTGACTGTTTCATCAGGTGTGTATTTTAAATTTTTTATTTTCTTAATTAAATTGTTATTCCCGGTTTCAAATTTAGTTGTAGGGTTATCCAGAATTTTATAAGTATTCTTTTCTTCCATTAATGCTTGTATCGCGTGTATGGCGAGACCTTGTATTTAGGTACCTGTCGGTAAGTGTTACTTTTCTACAACAAAATCAGCAGAACCTTACGTAAGTATAAAATAGAAACGACTTTTGCAGCTCCCGTGAAATTAAATTCGGAATTCTAATAATACAATTCCATTAGAAAGTCGTGGTGTCTACGAAATTCCTTGTGCGGAATGTAATAGGCCAAACAAGTAAAAGGGTTAACGTCCGAAAAAAAGAACACATAAACGCTGTTAAGAAAGAAAATCCAACATCCTCGTTATCACAACATAAGAAAAAACAGGACACAATATCGGTTTTGAAAACACAAAGGTACTCTTGCTAAAATAGATTATTTAGAATCTACAATTACACGAGAGTCTATTGAAATCGAAAAAGGGTCAGAAAATCTAAACAAAAGGGATGATGTCTGCCCTAAGATTATCTTCTACACCGGAACCCGCTCTAGTTAACTGACTTATCTCTAAGGATAGCCCAAAGAAACAAATAAAAAACTGCATAAAGGCTAAAAACGGAAACACACATAAAACTAATATGGAAACATCAGGACCAGTCACGCGTGCTCGTTGCCGGTCGGATGTGGCGCCAGAAGGGTGTGTAGAAAATGTATATAAGCGAGCGGCTGGTGGCAGTTCTATTTTAACTTATAGTTAAACTAAACGAAACATTACCTGATGATGACAAATGCGATTTTATCAAAACGTTGTGAATTAAACTCTATTTTATTACAGAATGAACCACCTACGCGGAAAAATAGCCGAAATAAGTTTATTTCATATAATACCCGCGAAATCCTTGTCAAAAATTCATAAAGAAGCTACGATATACTCTGTCTTTATAGTTTATGTCATATTAATTGAACTATCGTCAATAATAGAATGATAGTTAAATAAAAAAAGCTAGGCTACATTCAGCATCCAATTCTGTATTCTTTCTGAATGTCTTGCCTTTCCCGTTATTTGAAACCACAATATGACTTTTAACTGTGTGATATAGTATTGTTTTGATTCATGGCATACGATGAGCTTGGGGATTACAAACAGTTAATAAGTGCACAACTTAGTCCAGTTCATAAACAATTTCAACGAAATAAAAACTTCATATGTTTTCCTTCATGTTTCACATACAGTTGCGTATTTTCAAATACAATTTTTTTAATTTATTTTAAACAAGTTGCGATGTCATCATTAAATATAGTATTAATTCGAACCAACCCAATAATAAATAAAATTATATATTTGTTGGACATAAATAATGTGGATTAACTAGTAACGTAAATTGACGTTGTAATATCGCTTTGGGCTCGGTTATTAAAATTATATATAACTGCGGTTTGTTAAAATAAGGAAAAGGACAAAATGAATGTCTGGTCATCTCAGTATATACCTAAGTTAAGAATTAATGCTAGTGGCTTGCAAATCCATCCGGTTTATGAAATTAGCCGAAAATTGTATTTCAATTTATTGGTTTAAATTCAAAAAACAAGCAGCCGTATTAGATAAACGAATGTGGAAAGGTTGTAGAAATCTAGAACAACTTAAGATTTAGCGTCTTTTCCTGAACACCGAGAATCGATTAAACATTGCCAAGTTGCAGTGTCATTATTAACTAAGTAAAATCGGTTTAAGGCCCGATGATCCAATCATCCTTACAGATTGAATTAGAGAAGTAAAAAATCTCAATTAATTTGTTACACCTTCGAGCATAGGGGACCTAAAGCAGCTCTAAAGTCAATAATTACTTTCACCTGACACAGTGGGTAAATTAATCAAAAGTGCGGAAATCAGCACACCATAAAACATCTTCGTTACGAAAACAGTAAGGTTAGTTTTCGACTCACGCTCGCGATAAATTAAAACTTTTTAGGATAAATTGTATTTATGGTAAGCTACATAAAGGTGCACAGTTTCCACTATTCATTCAAAAATTCTTTTATTTATAACTCAAGTAGAAATCGAGCACACATTTCTTGAGACCAATTAGTTTAAAATGTTATTTATATTTAGAGTAAACCAATTATTAACAATGACTTTTCTTGTAAATATAGAAAATCGTTCTTATAAATTGATAACATAAAAACTAAATTAAGTAACCTTTGATTTCATTACATTCAATTATTTTAGATTAAACCACTTATTGCATTTTATTTTATTATGTGTTACATGTATACGATTGAACTTTTATTGCTATTTAAATAGATTATTTTAGCTTGACCTTTGTATTTGTTTGAGAAAAATAACAAAGCTTATTTTAAACAGAACCTTTAATACGTAAAAGATAAATAATAGTACTCGTTCTAACTGTTCTGAATCCACAGGGATGTGGTAAATAAACCGCTAGATCAACCACATTATTAATATTAAATCAATTAAACCGGCACGGCCAACAAACAACCTTAAATTTAAAAACTTTTACTACTTGAAAATTTCCAGGTGAAAGTGAAATATCTAGGAAGATATTTGAAGATTTTATTCCTCTAAAATTTGTGTGGACTAGGTGTTGAGTACTTAATAATTGTTTATTGACTTTTTACTATATTGTTTATTGTTATCTCTGGGGTGCCGCAACTTATAGTGATGCTTTAATTGTCAAGAGGGAGGGAAAAGCAGTTTGAAGGTATGGGAAATTTAAAACTAGTAACAAGTAGCGCTACTAACGGTGTTTACAAAGTTAATACAACAAAATATTAATAAAATTAACATTATATAATTTGACACGTCAGTTGTCGGTAACGCTGCTCTCTGCAATAGTTCACTCTGCCTCCTAAACTTGAAACGCAATACAATTATGCAATATTTTCACTAAATGTGACAAATTACTGAGATCAAATTAATTTAGTATTCAAACCTTTTCTTGTTATATTATGGAAAATCGTGACATCACATTCGAAAGGTGAAAATTCAACCACCTTTTAAATAATAAAGGCTACCATGACTAGATAAATCTTTATCACACATTGATAACGATTACGATTAAATGAAGCACATGAAAAAAATCTGGTGTGAAACAACACACGACTTTCTCTTACGCACATATGCCACATATGCCATAGTGTCCACAAATCATTAGATTATTGCCTACGTTTATTTTGGAAACAATAATTGTAACGGTCAGCCATCCAAGTTACTGGACAGGCTAAAGGCTGCTTAACGCCGGAAATTTTCTCTGATAAATTGCTTCAACGCATTTTTTCAGAAAAACTGTTAAGTTTACGTAAAGGGGCATTGATTACATAATAACCATAGCACATTT
>JAHWXV010869231.1:0-14942 GCA_024586415.1 Phrixothrix hirtus
AAAAAAGGCATATAAGTGCATATTTTAAAGGCAAACAAGGCATATATATGCACATATTTTGGCTGCATTTAAATGCATATATTCCGCCCCCTAATTATTACAAATGATTTTAAATAGATGCTCATTCATCAAGAATGTGGCGATGATCGCTACTCGATGGCGCATGACTTGATATGTGAGCCGCAATCAGGTATATGAAATTTATATTTAAAAGTGAGTGAGGAACAAAATAATATTAAAATCACATAGTCACCGGGTTGTCTCTTATTGACTGACCTCTTACAATTAGTTAAAATTGACACAAATATAAGTGTTGAATTTTTGCATCTGTGTTGATGTTATTTATATTATGCTTTCAAAATTGAAATACAGATGATTTGACTAAAAAACATAATAAATTGATTCATTTAACCCTGATGAAA
This sequence comes from Phrixothrix hirtus, assembly GCA_024586415.1. Lineage (NCBI taxonomy): Eukaryota > Metazoa > Arthropoda > Insecta > Coleoptera > Phengodidae > Phrixothrix > Phrixothrix hirtus. The sequence continues at coordinate 423 of JAHWXV010869231.1, forward strand.
AATGCCACTAAATTAATTAAAAATACAACAAAGTTCACATACACCATACATTTGATAAAAGTTTCCAAAAATATACATGTAATTTATATATTGATTCATCTTGCAATTATATTACATATAGGTATGGGTTCGTAAACAAAGTAACTAGATAGCTATAATCGTCTTATCCCTGTTTATAGATTTATTGAGACATGGATTCAATGATGTCTATATCAGTCGTTAGAAATATACAGGGACATGACAGTTATGGCCATCACCTGTACTTCCCATGAGGTTTAACAAATGAAAATGTAAGATCTGCAAATAAGAGAGGCATATAGTCTCAATTTAAAAATAATTTAGAAAAATTCGTTCCTCGGCTGGGGTTCGATCCCAGGACCTTTGGCTTTATGCGCCAATACTCTACCACTGAGCTATCGATGGACTTCACACACATTAATTAATATGTATATATAATTTAGAAGAATTCATTTATCACCTGGTGTTAAGTCCCTCGATAGCTCAGTGGTAGAGTATTGGCACGTAAAGCCAAAGTTCCTGGGGTCGAACCCCATTCAAGGAACGAATTTTTCTAAATTATTTTAAAAAATCTAAAAATATATATAAATCTTTATACTTCTATTCCGTCCATGACAAATTAATTTTCGTTTATATATAGTCTTAATTTGAAAATTATTACAGTTATCTTCATATAATACTGGGAGTAATACAGGAACAATTTACAGGTATAAAGGATTTGAACAGAATTTATGATGGTCAGAGACAGTGATTATGATATCGAGCAATAAATATTTTCAACACAAGTGGATAGTGTATAAAAGCATATATTCTTACTTGTCACATTTGGGATTCTTCACAGCAAAACGATATGCTCTGTAGGTTCTTGCAACGGGTTCAATAAGTTCTAAATTAATTGTGTCTGCCAATTTATGGGATAGCTCAGACGAATTGATATCTCTTCCACTTAAAAATACATTTTTTTGAGCAATCTTCATAAGACCCTAGAAATAACAAAATTAATATTTTAAAGTTACTTTGGGACTATTTTTGTGAGGATGTGTTAAACACATTGCAGAAGGTGGTTCTTCTACTACTAAAAAACGGTACGAACAACTGACTTCCCAAGAAGATTGAAGAGTTTCTGCAGTCTATATTTTTTCGGTAATCTATGTGAGCACTTCCAAAATCTGGCTCCTCTAGAAGGTGGGACCTAGCTCTTCAGGAAATAGCCAGAACTGCATTGAGGCCCTATCTTTTTATAGTGATCGGTTGGTATGGTGTCATTAAAAGGAGGGAATGATCAACATGTAAGTACGGAAAGAGGGTTCAATGGTGAATAAATACACTAAAAGAGCGCTCTCGGAGGGCGGTCCGTGAGGCAAGGTCGCTTATAAAAGTTAATTTTCCCAAAGCTGTTTTCCATATATTTATCTTGATGATCACGAATAATGAAATTAATGGGTCAATCATGAGATTCGTTTTTACACGCAATATTTACAATTCACAGTATACCTTTAGAAATAAAGAACAAATCAATACATACCTGTACATAATTTACAATAGGCTTCACAAATTGCTTTGAATTAATCTTATAACTAAAATGTTTTTTAAAAACAAAATTAACGAAATAAGTTAAAGTTTCCGAAGCCCTGGATGGATCAAAAAAAGTACTCTTGGGATATCCCTGCGATTTCAGGAAGTTGTTAAATAAGAACTGCACCGTTGCTATGTAACTGAAACAATAAGTGTATTATATAGTACTACAATACTGCAATATAAATACTTGGATTGAGTTTTAGGATTGGCAATATCAGAAATCGTAAGGGCAACTTTTCGAGTAACTAATTCAATCCAATGTTTTCTAAAGGATTGGTTCTCAAGCAACTCGACAAATTTATTAAAACTAAACTTTCCGTCCGCATCTGCAAACATTTTAACAAACTTCTCAGTGCCGACATTCTGCATCAACAACCTTCCAAAGTCAGAGTTCATAAGGTAGTCTAATCCGACATGAATTTTCTCTAAAATAGGAGGCCAAAACATTTCATGATCAGAATGATCTATAACGTCCTTTTTGGCGTCTTTCTCTGTAAAGGAACTCACTGTGTCCAGTAACATCGGGAGGTAATTCATTAAATTATCCATCCCTCCTTCTTGCCCTAAAAAACTACCGAGGGCAGATAATATGTCACTTGAGTCACTTTCTATTGAATCATCCTGTATAGTTTTGCTCTTTTCGGTGCTTGTATCTAAATTGTTTATAATATTTAACACATTTCCTATGAGTGACGGATCAAATCCTGCACCTTTGCCATCTTTTTGACCCATCACCGAGCCTAGAGTTTGCAAAATTTGATTTGAATTATCATCAGTATTCAAATTCATTAACATATCACTAATTTGTTTACCACCTCCCGATTTTACAAAGTCTTTTACCATAACTCCCAAACTTTCGGGGCTCTGTTGTTTTAAAAATGATGATGCCATTTCGGCAAAGTTATTTATTTTATTTTCCATGCTGTCTTCATTTTGGAGAGATAATTGAATTGTCAGTAAGCTAATTGTTATAACTATCAGTTTAGACATTTCTTTGGTTTCTGAAAATAAAAACAAAATGTTAATAAATTATTTTAAATTTAACTTGTACAGTCGCAATAGTTGCATTTATAATACAATGTTCGTACATTTATTTTATGAAACAAAATTAAAGCTTTGTGCACTTGGTTTATAAGCAACCCTCCATACACCTAATTTTTTAGGTGGCCATACATCTACAAACTATTTTACACATTGTGAAACGTCATTTATTTTTGGTTAACTCCTGTATACAAAATATATATAAAAGTTATTTAATTGATATTTTATTTAACTCCAATTTTTAACTTTTTCAAAACACCCGGTACATGAAAGATGTTATCTTTAAACATTTTTTTTTAAAGAAATTTCTGTTTCAATAAAATGTAATTCAGTTAATATTGTCATGTAAATTAATTTGTTCTATTAAAAATTATTTTGTTTAACAAATACAATGAACTATTTTTCTGTAAATGCATTATTTCAAAATGTTTAATAGTAACGTTTTTATGTTAATTCAGCACATTGTTCAAATTGTGAAATACTCAGCTGATTTTAGCTTATATCAGTCTGTGGTAGACTCATTCTTTTGAAATTGTAAGAAACAATTAGTGAAATTTAAATGTTAAACATTTCCCATTACATATATTCCATTGGGTACTTTGGACTGTTTAAAACACACTTGCCATTGCTTTGTTAAAATTTTCAAGAAAAGAACTCCATTTTGTACGGTGTTCTTATTTTAGCATTCGATTAACTGAAGATGCAGTAATTCAAAAATTCTCAGTTTAGGTTTCATTAGTGAACACAGGGATGCTTGGCTGCCATTTTTTTGGTAACAAAGAATTTCTTTTGGTTAATCATTTGAGAATGGAGGATTGCAGATAATACCGCTATTATGTAAAAATAGGCTATACGTAAGTTCTTTTACGTTTAATTTATGCACATTAACCCGGAAGTAACTACCTAACTAATTCATTGTTAACTCATGGGGAAAATTAAATTGACCTATACTAGGGTCGTTGAAAATTAATTTGAATATTGAGCACAATTTTCAGTGAGCAAATTTAAGTTTTAGCCTTCTTAAATCAAACATTAATTTATGACTATTGATAATTAAACCATTCACGGATACATATGTGTAACCAACATTTTCCTATTATTAGTGTTTGAAGAATTGAGTTATATTTTATTCTATACAGATGTGATTAATTCTAAAAAATAGCTTTACATGTAGGATTCCATGTTACCTGCTTAGAACCTGAATTGACCTTCACCTGATTTTGACTTTAATCTAATGTTGCTTTATTTTGAACCTAATATGTGACTGCATTTTTACTTTATTTTATTATACTTGTTTGTTTTGTAGTTAATCTTTTTATTTCAGTAGTGTAGATCTAGGCTAGAGATATTTCAAATAAATATAGTATAGTGGCAATCTCTGGTACTAAGTTTATTTAGCAACTGTTGTTAACATTATAGCCTGAGATTACATAATCCAGTGGCGTCGTTATACTTCGAAAGACTTCATAGTAAACAATCATCACTAGGTTATATCTTCAAGTTAAGGTTATAACCATCGGCCTTGTAGCAGTTTCTAATTTTGGATGCAAAGCCCAGTTAATTTCTAAAGCTAGTTTGACTATTTACTTTATCTCTTTCAGATCCTTTAATTCTAGAAAAACTACCTTTACTGCTAGTAGCCGTCGCAAAACCGCCATCTTGAAAATTGTGAAAAAAACCATAAAGGACTTAAAACCTATTTTGACTGTGACAATTTGCTACAAAAATAAGAACGTTTTAAGCCATAGTCAGTGTATCTGACATATCCGGAATGGACTGGATAATAGAATTACATAACTATTAATGAAAATTCAATTAGAAACTTTAGTAACATAATTTATGAGGGAAGATTATGAAAGTGGTGGTTTTATAAATGTGCAAACTTTTAACTAAATTTTATAGAGTAATAAAATAAGGTTGCCTAACTTTATTTGTGAGGAGTTTGCACTAGATCTTGTTAGACAGAGAGTAAACCAGATAACAACATGGAATTATGTACAATACAATTCCAAAATGAAGCTGGTCCTGGCTTGCATCTACACTTAATCATAGAATAAGACATATTTTGTTAGGTGCAAAGACATTTGGAGCATAATCAGGGTTGTATGAAAATTCTTATTTATATTCAAGGCCATTTGTAAATGAAATGAAGAGCATTTCAAGTATGTACTACTATTTATTTACAAATATGCCAAAATCATACTGGATTTTTTAGAAAAACTGTTAAATAAGTACTTCAGTAATCTTAAGATTTGTTTTACACAAAAGGCTATCCTAATTAACAACAATCGATTGTACAAGTTTAGGCGGATTGTACAAAGAAAAGAAAAATCAGTCCTATGTTGAAAGAAATTTTCTTGAAAATAGGGTTAGTCAACTCCAGAGTAGTTCAAGGACATATCTGAATATTAACCATTATATGTCAATAAAATGCACACCTTAGTATTAGTGTTTAAATTATAGGTTTGCACAAAAATATAATTTAAATGGCATGTATATGTGACTTCATTAGGGACTTGTAAACAAATATTTACTTTGTGTGGTTAATAAAAAATATGATACATTTCTGTCGCATCAAGATAGTGAGTATTCGAGTAATGATGTACATTCAAGGGACAGAATTCATGAACCACTTTAAGTTCAAATTTGCATACTTCTAGCATTGTAAGAGAATAAGCTAGCAAAGTAGTAGGTTTTCATGAAAACGTTAAAATATTTTATGTATACTAAGAATAAACTAGCAGTGGATATGATTAATATGACACATATAAACAAAAGTTTATATGAAACAGCGAATGTAGTAATTTCCAATTTGGGTAACACACGAACAACTTATAGGTAAATGAAAAATCATACTAAACAACTGTATTTACTTAAAGCAAATGCAGAGCAGTCGCCTTGTAAGTGAACCGTCCTCAATATGCATTAACTAATTATTATAGCTAAACCTTCATTAAATTAATTAATTATGATTATTAGTAAACGCTGCTTGGATTTAAATTTATAATTTAAATACATAATATTCAAATAAGGAATTAAAAAATAATTGCTCCAGTTAAAATTTGAACGCAGGACCAATAACATATAACACAGAAACGCGCACATGAGACTAATAATGTTGTTAGTGATATATTCCTTTACATTGTTTAAACGGAAACATAAATTGTTCGTTTTAAAAATTTTATATCTTGGATACCAATGTACACTGCACTGAAATCTCAAACAGGGATACATATCTCTCATCTGTTTACACCATAGGAATTCCTGTTAGCTATTTTTTGTCACAAGCATTTTCATAAAAATGAACAACAGCTCATATAAAAAATTTTACATTTTATAACTATTAGGTCGCCACCTGTAATTTTTGAAATAACGTTTATAAAACTAGCTACAAAAATCAAAAAAGCCTTTAAATTAACAACAAAATAATTTAAAAACATTTTTAATATGAAAACTAAAACAACTAAAATGATTGATTTTGTATACGTCAGGTTAGATTAAAAACACAAGGATCAGAAATCATTCAAATAGAATAAAACTTCCGTTTGAAAACAGAAAGTTTGACGATGCCCAGAGAGACAAACTCTAGCTGGAATAACAACATTTAACGAACGCAAACCGAAATATTTGAATGTTATTGAATAAATCCAAATATTACAATAAAACTGCCCACTCTTGACAAATTTATAAAAAGGGTACAACGTACAAATAAGCGTCTTTTCTTCAGTTATTTCAAGTGTACGCATTCTTCTACTACAAGTTATCCTCCAATGTAAAACAAAGTGACCAGTGCGAATAAAGTGCAACAAAACGTGCAATTAGATTAAACATCGAATAAATCTTAATAATCAGATTTAACTAAACACCATTCAATTAACTTAACGATATGAGAGCGAAAAACGATTCAACAATGAAGATGGAATAATTTTGAAATAAATTCAAAACGAATAACGCGTTAATTAAATGCGAATAAACAAGTTACTTGGAAGGCATTCTAGCCATATAGTCATAATAGTTTTAATTAATTTCATATTTTTTTACAAAATTCTATTGTTATTATTTTATTTATCACAGAAACTCTTCGTTTAAATCTAACCTTAAAATAGTATATTTCAGAGCTCATTGACCGCTGAAATTCTTTGTAGACATTATTTAACAGTGTTTAATTAATTGTATGTATTTTCATATATTTTATATTAGCTTTTTTTTTATATTTGTATAAAACGTATTTTGCTTTTTGTTTAACAAGTGTTAAGGTAATTCGCCCACGATAATTGGAAATGAATCCGATTCAAAATGATTTCTAATAAGAATTCAAATTAGTACTCGTACGAAGGCAAGTTTCCGTATCCGGTACATTCAAAATTAGTTGTTATATAGTTGCGCTTGCGCCCATAAAATAAATTATTAATCAAAATCCTAATAAGACAGGCAGCGACCAACAGTATGCCATTGGATTATAGTAAACAACTACTATAATTCAATGATATGTCGTTGGCCTCGTGTCGTGAAACCTGCTCAAGTACACCATTATAGCGTCTGGCACGTATAGTAAAAAAGATATTTTAAATATTTAACGAGTGTTGTTAATAAATTAATTTTTAATACCAAAGTGTTATACCTTGTAATTTAATAGAAACCTGTCATAAAACGTTTTAAAAAACAATGGTCAGCAGGAGTTGCCTATGATGTTTACCTGTTTACCTAGCTATGAAAAGAAAATATCGTCCGAAGTCCATTGTGCTTGATAACCGAATTTTTAGTTGAGCCATTTCTTGTTCATAACTGAATTAATTGAAAGCCTTTGACAATATTTTCGATTTCTGGTGTTTTGCAAAGGCCTTTTCTCTACAGATCGTTTAATATTTTTAATGTTAACAGCAGTTGACTTGTTTATTTTAACAATTACTCCTCTATGCGCTTACAAATGTGTCATTTGCCATAAAAGAGAAGCATTGGTTGCCAAGAAATCACAGAGCAAAATATGGACGTTGTAAGTCTTACGTCATTAGAAAAGCATGCTATTTCATTAGTGACTTTATTGATCCAGCGAAGACATGAGAATAAATACGAGTAGTAAAATAAATAATCCAAAGACTCAGTCAAAGGTTTGTCATTAAATACATGGCATAGACTGTGCCGTTTGAGAAGTGTTCAAAACGAGACTCCTTCGATGCGGCAGATAGTCTGAAAAGATATCACGTATTCCAATAAAAAGTTGCAGCCACAAGTTTGCAGAGCTATAGGGAAAACCAATTATAGAAGCATTTCCTCACGTTGTTCGGTGACTGCGACGGTTTAATTGATCTAATCATTTAGAGGGTTGATCGGGCGGTTTATTTATTTAGAATTATAGGTTATCGACCATCCAAACTTAATTATTTAAGTAGCACACCCTTGTGGCTTGAGGATCATAAGAACAAATACAGTTGTTTACCTGTTAAATGCAAGTGTCTGTTATATCTCGAACCAATGGCAGTATAAAACAATTTATTAAAATGGAATAAAAATGATGACATGACATAAAATAGTTAAATTTATAAAAATTATTAAGAACAGTTATCAAATGTTTAAAATAAAAATGTTTGTTAATACGGGGTGTGTCCGAATACTATCCGACCTGTGTTCATAAGATCACAATAGCGCTATTATGCTGATTCCTACTTGGTGACATCCTTCAAAATAGTTCCCAATTGACTCCACAAGCCGCTCCCATCGATTTTCCACTCTCGAAACATGTCGGAAATCAGTTTTTGGAATAGCTTTGAGTACACGTGTCGCATTTGCTTGAATTGTGTTGACATCACCAAATCGCTTTTCTTTGAGCGGTAATTTCAATGTTGAAAAAAGTCAAAAGTCACAGAGAGCAATGTCGGGACTTTACGGAGGTTGGCGAAGCTGCATTATGCGGTGTTTTGCCACAAATATTTGCTCAAGATGCGCCAATCTCCGCTGGTCTAAAAATGTGGCAGTTTTCGTCTCACTGCATCACGCAATCTTCTCAACATTTCAAGATAGAATTCTTTATTAATTTTCGGGCCTAGTTGAGTAGATTCATAATGCACAACACCTTGATTAACAAAAAAAACAATCAACATCGACTTGAAATTACTCCGACTTTGCTGTGCTTTTTTTGATCGCCGCTCAAATTGAAACTTTTGCTGAGAAGACTGGTGTTTTGTCTCTGGATCGTAGCAGTAAACAAACCCACGATTCATCACCAGTGATGATCTTTTTGAGCACATTTTCATCGTCGTTTACCATCCCTAAATTGTCACAAGCCATTTTTAGGCCAAGAACCATTCCTAAATTTTCAGTTAAAATTTCCGAAACCGTGCTTTTTGAGATACTAAGTTCACTCGATAACTCGCGAATAGTCAAACGACGGTTGCTTTCAATCGCAAGTCGTACGCGTTCAAAGTTTTTGTGTTCGAAGGTCGGTCAGAACAAGGATCACTGTTAACAGATGTGCGGCCATCTTTAAACCGCTTGTACCACTCTTTTATCTGCGTGTTGCCCAGGCATTCGTCTCCAAAAGCCTTTTTTATTATTTTAATCGTTTCTGCACATGATTTTTCAAGTTTTAAACAAAATTTTATGCAAATTCGTTGCTCAATGCTCTCCGTGTTTTCACTGACAACAAAATGTGACGATAACAAACACTGCACTGTAGACAAACACGTATTTCTCACGTATTAAAGAGTTTCCGGCCTACCGACTGGCACGAGAACTTCATAAGGTCTAATAATGAACCTACAACTCAACAGATGGCGCTCGGGAGCATTGGTGCGAAATTGTAGACACAGGTCGCATAGTGTTTGGACGAAATTCATACTTTGTTTAGTCTAAATAGTAAACAAGAATTGAAATAGCTTAGTCTACAGAAATGTATTTTCGGTTTCTACCTGGATTTAAATGAAAGGATTTATAAATAAATAATAGAAACCTTTGTTTAGCCAAAAAAATTCTAAATTGATTGCCTTTTAATTTATTACGTCCGCGTTATCACTCCCGGATACGAACAGATTAATTTAAAATCGAGAACTAACCTTTCTGTATTTTGCAGCAAAATATCCTCTGTGATTGATATCCACACGCTGTCGTGTAATAAGTATTTACTGAATTATAGCGGACTTAAGCCCCCTCCGTTGTGAGTGTAACAATCTAATGTAACGATGACGTTTTCTTCAACGTGATTAACGTATTTGCACTATAACGTTACATTGCCTCATCGGTTCTCGATGATTAGAGAAAATGACGTTAATTTTATGTTGTCTTGGGTTTAACATATAACTTTTCCAAGTCGCTTGCTCTTTCAATTTAAAACAATGAGTTTAAATCTGGTTTTCGGTTAGTCAATTCTCACGAATCGATTTGCGAATTCCTAGCATTCAATTTTAATATAGGTATATTTGCAGCAAATTTAGTAAATTTCCTATTCAGATGCTCACGCATTTGTTTTGACCTTTCCTTTGCTCTAGCAAATCTGCCGTCTTGTATAATTTTAACAACCTAGCCTAATTTACGTTAGTTCACATAATTTATGTCTAAGAATTTTATATATATACAATTTTATTTATTCTTAGGCATGTTGGTGCGAATTAATAATATTTTTAATGATGGCACCAATAACGTATTAATTTACACCTAAGTGAGAATTTTGATAATTTAATGGACGATTTAGTGAAGTGGTTAATCAAAAGTAAAGTTAACCCTTTTACTACTCCGATCTTATATTTATTTGAAATTTATAAATAATATAATACGTAACAACAAAAGGATTTTGGGCAACTTACTCTTACAAATATTTCAATCTCAAATGCAAAAAAAGTGTGCCTTGGTAGAATGTTATAAGTTTAATTATTTGTTTAGAATAGTTATCGTTTATTTTATTTGTTTATTATTAAATCGTTTGTTATTGTTTACTGGTAAACCTATATATTTCTTTAAGGTACACAAATTCAGCTAAGATTAAATAAGGTAAATAGTCAATTCATTGAAACCAACAAATACAGAATACTAAGGAAGCGCTTCAATCTATCAAACTTACGATACACGTGTGTGTTCAGTTTTGAAACACTACCTGTGGTAGACGTCATCATTGTTAGTGCACAATTAAAGTGTCAAGCCGTATGTATGTGTAATTTATTTGCTTACTGTATATACACAATAATATATATTCCTGCATATATATTTCATAATGTTGAATTTATAAAATTTGTCATTTTTTTAATACAACACCTAACGCCACCATCTTGGTTGGTCAATTTGGAACAGGTTTACGTGTGTGGGACGCTGTCTATGTATAATAATGTATACGTCAAAATGTTAAATTTGTAAAATTTTTAATGCATTCGCCTAATATGCTAACGCCGCCATCATGGTTGGTCGATTTGAACACAACTTTGCATATTTAGGGCGTTTCCTTAGTATTTTTTTAGTCATTGATTGAAAATTATTTTTAGGATGACAAATGCAACTATCGTTCACTAATTAAACATTGAAAAATATTTATGGTGATTCTTGGCTTACCTTATAAATAATTTAAGAGGGCGCATTTAATGCAACTTTGGCCGTTTTATTGTATATTTTTGTTTTGTTAGGAAATCATTGTACTTATTTGGAAAACGATTATTCTGCATTCAAATTGGTATTCGATAGTTGACTAAGTTCGCCCAATTTTATCGAACTTTGATTTATCGCCTGGATCATAAAGTCAAGGTCAATTTTGAATGACAAGCGGATATTCGTTACATCATACCTCCCCCCCCCCTGGCCCCATCACAAGCTAAGTTCAAAGCGCTCTCTCAAAAACCCTAGGCAAGGGGTATCATTCAATACGAGCGATTAATTTCTATCGCATCTACTGAAGAAAAAAATGTATTTAAATATTAATTCTTAGTAAATATGTCTGATTACGTAAATGATTTATTTTTATCTAAAATGATGAAGGAAACCCGAAATGCAGATTTTTAACATGAAAGATTGCCTTGAGAGGTATAATTGAAATAGTATTACTGAATTAAAATTTTTAACTTGGCATGCGTGCCAACTTAAATGTTGATTTGTTAAACGACGCGTGGTTGCCAAATTTAAAAATTTCCCTACTTGAGAGAATTTTAATTTTATGATTTTCAAACTACGATTTAGACAACTATCTTTAGAACAGCTGCAAACAGGTCTGCATTTTGACAATCACTTTTGCTACCTTTTAAATCATATCTGCGCCCTCTCTTTATTACCGCGCCAGGAAACGTGGTATTGGAAATTTTCTTAAAATGGTAATTATAAAGCAGCAAAATAAATTTTAAGTGCCTGAAATTGGAACCGGACATTGTTGTCGCGTTTACTTTATTGTATCTTGCTTAAAATTTAAATTAATAAATGGAGAGCGTTGACCTTTAATATTGCACGGGAAAAATTGCATACAATCAAATATGACGTGCCCCCGACAAATGGTCATTGAAATAATTTAATATACGGTCAAATTATCTCGGCAACACACATAATCGTAAATAACCTTATTCTATTACAGATTATTGACTTTTAAATTGAAACGCATAAAAATTAATTAACGTGACAAATTCGTAACTATTGCAGACTTGTATGAAAATGCGAAACAAATTTACAATTAAATTACAAAAAAAAGAATTCACATGCACATTTATCTAATTTTTAAATAATTCTCAGTTAACGGTAATAACGTCTAATTCATAATCCAAAACAGTCTTCACTGAATACTTTGCCCAGAACTGGAAATACCGCAATAAACATACGAAAACTCATGTAATCAAATTTTAGTAGTTGGGCGACGATTGTGAAAGTGTGCAAAAGAGGGCGCTGCTGTGAGTAAACATCATTAGTAGTGGTGTTATAGAACGTTTTTGATTTTCATTTTTGCTATCTATACGCATTTAGCTTAATTGGCTAACCGTTTAATTACATCCCAACTATAACATGCGCGCTAAAAATTGATTATAAAAACATCAAACAGGCCGCCCATGAGTTTTCCTTCAGATTGTTGTGTTTACTGTGGAAATGTTTTAAAAAATCCGGTATGTTCCAACACACGACTTTTTCTTACAGATTTTAAATTTAATTTGAAGTTAATGACGTTAGTTACTTTCCAAATCGTTAAAATATTAATTTTTTATTTTGGAAACGATAATGGCATCCAAATTACTGGACACGCAAAACGCTGCTTAACTTCAGAGATTTTCCTCGACTACTCGCTTCAACGAATTTTCTCAGAGAGACCGATTCGTTCGCGTAAAAAACATGGCAAGTTTAAAAAAACCGTTAGAGCCGATTTCGACAAAATCACAAAAATAAAATGGCACTTCCGGCCATTAGATTATGACGAAATTCTTATAAAGGCGTGTCTCACTTTTCCACGAAACTTAGGTTTCGAGACACATTGACCACACACGTACACACATATACAGACAAATTTCTAAAAACGCGTTTTTCGGACTCGTTGACTTGGGAACGTGTATTTTGACCGAAAACAACTTTTCATATAGGTAAGAGAACGTAAAAATGATGTGGGGGGGAAGAGGTGCAAATACACATATAATGCTAACGCCCAGTGCAACGAATCTCTTGCACGTCAGAATTGTCGCAACCCCAAATTTCACAAACTTGGATTTACCCGCACTCGCACACATACAGGCCCCACACGCGCACGCACATCCAACACGCATACGCACGCACGCACACATACACAGAACTATGACAAGTAACAAATGATTCTCGACGACTCATTCCTCTTCTCAAGACATTTACCACAGTCAAAGACGTTAAAAAAAATTTTATTGTATAATCATATATTCTTCAAAAGTTTCGGTAAATGTTCAATAACCTTAATTTATGAAACGAACTGCTACTTCAATTGCCATGGACTAATAAATATATTTGACAGGCAGCAACCATTGTAAAAGCGTTGAATAGAAATTTGGAGCATTTGTATTAACTTTTAACGGATTTTGATAAATGTAATTTTTCGAAATTTACGTAATCCAAGAATTCTTTAATATTATTAAACCACACCTGAACCCTTTGGTCTTGGAGGTTATGTGAGGCATTTATGAGCGGTCTATTGTGTTTACCATCCATTATTCACTTTTACGGTTCCTACCCGCCAGTATATTTTATTTGTACCATTTCTAAAAATTTTTAGCTAAATAATTTCGTTTTACACTGCAACTGTTTTTACCGTCCTTAAACAAACAACATTTAAAAACAAATTAGAATTGAAAATTCTATCTCTCAAAATTCACTTACAGTTTAAAAATTACTATATTCTCCCCATCGAAATTCACAATTCAAGAAAAATTCACAACTGTTTCCTTAAATTTCCGAGAGTAAAAAACGTTTGGGTACTGTTCAAATTTTGCGCTTCATAATTCATCGCTCAACTTTTCTGCCCAAAATTCTCAGCAACGTTAAAAGAATTTCTAGAATTTTTTGCTATCTCTGAAATGCCCAAAAAATTCCTGAAAATTTGCATCATATGTAGTCCTAGCCTTATTCACAACAAATTAGAATTGAAAATTCTATCCTCTCAAAATTCACTTACAGCTTAAAAATTCCTAAATTCTTCCCGTCGAAATTCACAATTCAAGAAAAATTCACAACTGTTTCCTTAAATTTCCGAGAGTAAAGAACGTTTGGGTACTGTTCGTGTTTGCGCAAATTTTGCGCTTCGTAATTCATAGCTCAACTTTTCTGCCAAAAATTCTCAGCAATGTTAAAAGAATTTCTAGAATTTTTTGCCATCTCTGAAATGAAAGTTTGTACCATATGTAGTCCTAGACTTATTCACGCGTACCTTAAATCCCCCCTTAAATCCACATATAATTCTTGCCCATATTTAAAATTGCT
>JAHWXV010869322.1:0-11750 GCA_024586415.1 Phrixothrix hirtus
AAATTATGGAGTACTATATACGAGGGTCTTTTGAAAACTTGGCGAAATGTAAGGGAAAATGAGAAAATTTGTTTTTGAGTATGGTTTATTTTTCTACATAAACCCCTTTAAGTTGAATGTATTCAATGTTCCAAAATAATTATGCCATCATGAGAGTGCGATTTTTCAAGTCCTCCAAAATAGTCGCCAACAGCTGCTTTTACTTCTTCGTCTGTAGGAAATCTTTGTCCCCCGATGAAAACTTTTTGTCGCGGGAATTGATGGAAGTCTGACGGAGCCAAATCAAGCGAATAAGGTGGATGTTGCAACAGATCGTACTACGGTTAATTCAATTTTCCTAGTGCTACCAGACTCCTATGCGGATGCGCATTGTCCTGATGGAAAATGATCTTTTTCTTACGCAAAGTAAGTCTTTTTTATATATTCACGTTTATTGTTTGGCTCTTGAGAAAATTATCAATTAGTAATATTCCCTTGGCATCCCAAAAAACTGACGCCATAACTTTTCCAGCTGATTCCACGAACATTGCCTTCTTTGGTGGTGGAGAACACCTATGTTTCCATTGTTTTGACTGTTGATAGGTCTCAGGGGTATAATAGTGGACCTAAGTGTCATCTGTTGTAACAAATCATCGGATAAAATCAGTTTTATTCGAGTTAAAACGGTAGACTCCCTTGACAAACTCTCATTCTCTAAAGATTTTGATCCAATCTCAATATGCGCGGCACCCATCTTCCGGAAAGCTTTTCATCGCTAATTCCACAGTTAGGACATGAAATGTTGCTTAATCTGAAATGCTTGTATCTTTAGAAATTTCGGATACCTTTAATCGACGATCCTGCATAACCTTACTGTGGACTTTTACGACGATTTCAGACGTTGTGAGAGTATTTTGCCGTCCACTGCACGGGTCATTTTCTAGGCTCTCACGACCATTTTTAAATTATGTCACTCATTTATGCACAGTCGTGAATGATGGAGCAGGGTCTTCTAAAGTATCCTGCATATCTTCATGAATTTCTGTTGCCTTCCAACCTTTTTTTACAAAATATTTGATAACGGCGCGCGTTTCAGTTGCATCCATTTTTCAACACTTGCACAACTAGCTTTATTCAAAGCAATGCCAAACTGGTACTACTTAACAGAACAATTTTACAATTGACCTTTGTGCGCATGATTGTTGGTGTCAACGACTACATATATTTTATTCGAACTAATGCTGCCATCTCTGCTTCATTTCGCGGAGTTTTCAAAGCATCCTCGTAGTTCTAAAGATTTTTAACATGTGTCCCGTTTAGTTCGCTATGTTTATTTTAAGTAATATCTTTTTATCGCTCTGGAAATAAAGGAAGCGCTGAACTTTGACACCCAATTTATCCACCCTGTATGTTTAATGTGCCAGTAAATATTTAATTTTGTAATGCTGCAGTGTAGTGTTAATGTATTTCCCCGATGAAAAAGTACGGATAAGATACGTCAAAAGCTTAGTTAATGAATAAAGAGTTTGTCTAATTTAAACAAAAAGATCCCATCATAATTCAAATGTAGAAAACAATTATATAGCAGCTGTAATGTATTCAAATCACCGACTTTATAAATAAAAACTCTGCTAATTTAAAAATAGCGTTTCGAAGTACCGTTTGCAATATGTTGCTGCCGAATAAAATTTTTTTTTACAAATGGGATAACTTGAAATATATGCAGCAATAAATTGTTTTACAAACCTATTCGATTATTTACAAGACAAAACAAAAGTCTAAATCATAAAAGTACTACGCCATTTCTGCGACGACAATAAACCTTCGGTCGGAGGACGGAGCAGATTTTATAGAGTATGAGAAAATAAATGATTCATGACAAGTGGAATGAAACGTAGACTTTTCAAAATCTTCATTTTGTGCATAAATGATATTTATTAGTTTTAGAATAACAATTACACCTTTTAGGTTAAAATTATTGAAAATGCTTCTAAAACTTTTGAAAGTAGGATTAAAAATTAAATTAAAAATCAATAGATAAAAGGATTCAATTCAATTAAATAAGTTTGAAACTAATTCATCGTTTTATTAGTTTCTTCCAGCTTAATTAATTTAATTTTGATTCGCCTTCATTTCACCACAGGACTTCAATTTTAATTTCATAACTTATAAATCAAATATTAAGTTTTAATTCCATCATTTAAATATTTTGTTAAATATATTTATATACCAACGACTAAAAATCGAAAATTAGATAAAAATTAATCAAAATAGTTTATCAAATTTACAGACGGCCAAATTTTGTTTAGTAAATAGTATTCAATTTTTAATAAAGCTTTTAATCACGCTTTGAGCTTTCAGAAAGATTACCTTAGTCTAATATTATATTTATTAATACTTCTTGACATATGCAAATTATATATTATGCTGTAACCAAGTTTGCACAAATTAACGATATAAGGCTGTCAATTTACGTATTCAGACAAGATTTGCTTCCGTACCGATAAACAAACATGTAGCTGAAAATATCATCAAAAATACGTGTCACGCAAATTATTTATAAAAATTAGGTATCTATAATACAGGCGATATTATTATTATAAAGGGTAATGTAGACCATTTAAAGTGTCCAGCCTTGCTGCTTAAAAGTTTTCGTTTTATTTTTTATTTTAAGTAAATGTCGCTCCAGATGTAGTGTATGCGAAACTTGTGTCATATTGATAACTTCAAAACTATCCATCGAAATTATTTAATATAAAAGAATTTTCTATTCCCAATTAGGTCTCCTTCATTAAGCTTAAACAGTAGAAAGGATGAAAGAATTTAATAGCCAGTAATACATATTTGTGATTTAGATAACTCAGAAATTTCCTGAGGAGGTCAACATACATTCTAAAATAGAAAGCCCTATCTTTTATTACGTTGTAAAAGTTCCAGAATGGCCGATTATCTTAGAAGGTATAGGTTTATTGGGAATACGTTTTCAACAGCCGTGCTTAAATATTTAACAGTTGGGGTATAATTGGTTGTTCTGTACTTGCAGTTCACGGCACAATAATATTGAAATCTTGTAACACGAAAAGTACTTTATTATAGTGTTTAAAAGATACTTTGACTTTAGCTACAAGAAATAAAAAATTGGGTATCTGATATATCATCTTCGTCTCGATTTTGTCCAGGATTCTAGAAGCCATTCAAATTTCAAATTAATATCACGAGTTTATTATTTCAAGCCATATTCGATTTATTTGAAACAGTTTTAAACAAACCCCACTTTCTAAGTCAATCGGCAGTTTGGAACTCTTATTAAACACGAGTCACTTTATTTTTAAACTCTTAACACTCGAAAGATATTTAAAAGAAAAATACTTAATAAGGCGGTTAAAACTACACGACCTCAGCTACAAGGATTTACAATAAAAACTCGGGGTCTTTATTTGAGATTATAGTGATAATCCCTAGTGTACTTTTTGGAAATATTACTTCTTTTTGTAGAATTTTTGGAGCGCACAATACAGTGGTTAAAGTATTCTTAAAAGTTCACTATAGGTCGCGTTATACAAAAATTCCCAAAATGGAAAGAACATTGTTCAAAACACATCAATTATTAATTAACGAGTGTAATCCATATAAGTAAATATTAAGTTAATTAAGAATAAAATTAGTAACTATATATTTTCTTAGAAGTAGTCATATAAATATAAAATTTATAAAGGCGGATAGGAAATCATTTGCTTAGATACCCAGTAAAATGGGAAACGAAACTTATGACCAATTAAATAATCAAATCTGAGCAACCGACCAAGAACTTGTGAAATGGGGAATTAAACGAAGTGTGCGGACTGTAACGTATTTTAAAAAAAAAGACGTAGATTTCAAAATGGCAACGACATCTAGCAAATTATGTTGTTATGGCAACGCACTTATTTAGGAGCAAACTGCATCAGTTACCAGTGGCTAACGTCACAAGTGTGTACATAAGTTAGTGCCGCTGAAATTATTAATGAGCGAAGCTAATAAACAGTTCTTGCAATATCAAGAAGTATATGGCAGTCCAGCGTGGACCTTCCATTTCCAAAGCAAATCGATGGCCTGATCGTAAGTAAACAAAAAATTACTTTCAATTGATCGCAAATAGAAAAAAAATCTTTTTCAGGACTTCGTTCTATTAAGAAATTCAATATATTCAAAAGATAAAAGCGAAAGATAAGATATTACTTAATGAAGCTGAAAATTGATTTAAAAGTAAAAAGTAGTGAGTGAATTGCGATTAATATTCAATTCAATTACTTGTTTGAGGCAGGTATTAATGATTTGATAATGTGATAAATTTAATTTAAAATGGTTTGACGCCGAGATTCATTTATTAAGGCATTTACTAGAACACGGTCTGAAGTTTTCACATGTATTAGATTTTATTCATATATTTGATTTCGTAATTTTAATATTAATTGTATATGTATGAAATCTTACTTTCTTAACTAATCGGCTTTATTCTGTTTACTCTGTTTACAAAAGGAAATAATTCGAGTAATATCCCTTAGTTAATCTGTATCTTAGAAACTACAGGTAATACTACCTGGAATTTACTTCAAACAGTAAACATTATTGTTTCCAGATTTATTTACTTTAGATCTAAGATTACCAGTAATAAAATATATATTACAAAACCTAAATAAGCGAGGCAGATAACAATATCAATGAGGCGTCCATAAATATTGTTACGATAGAAGGTGCCACTACATGCATTTTAGTTAAATTAATTATCCGCGTTTCGTCTTTTTATCTTGACTTTTCATTTTCCCTGATTACTTTATTAACACCATATGTGATGCTTACCGTTTTCTCATGAATAGAAATGAATATTGTGCAAAAACAAAATATTCATAAGTTTAAAAATATTCGTGCAAATTCAGTAAAAATACTAGGAAAATTTTAACTCATTGTAATCGACACAAGTAAAAGGATGCCTCCAAAGCTCTACGAATTGTGTTCTCAATTTTTATTTCGGTGATTGTTGTATAAATTGCCTTGTAATCTTACAACATAGTTTCCTCCTAATTATATGCACTTGCCTTAAATCGAAATTACTTGTTTTAGGTAATTCATAAAAAACTCTTTGGGGGTATCTCTTATGCCCTGGTTTAAACATCGTTTTATGTCATATAAGTGCTGAAATCGCATATAACCTAGAGGATTTTCAATTCTGGAGGCAGATAATAGTAGCTGAATACAGACAAAGCCAATAATTTTTTATCAGCGCTTGTTATAATTGGCCAGAGGTAAGATTAAAATATTACAAACTGCTCTTTGCGTAGAAGAAAGGTAATGGTTCCTTCAGAATTCCTAGCGTCTTCTATTGTTGAAAACACGTCTCTGTATTCGTTAAGTAAATATATCAAACCATTGTGCATTGAACAAAATTATTGGCTAAGCTGTGCAATTAGTCATTCGTATTGCATTATTCAGCGGGATAGTAATTCTTAAAGCTTTAAAAGTATCAGCATGTCTTATACTAAATATTAATCTACAAATAATTTAGCATGCCTTTATGTTTCTTGTAATGTAGGAGATAACGTTCCTAATTGGGCCTTATGCCGCTGAGGTTATTAAAATTAGTAGTTCCCCTGAATTAGCTGGTTTGCTCCGGCCACTACAGTGCAGTATAGCATGGGTTCTACAATTGCGCCGAATCTAATTAAGCTAACATTCAGAGATTTTAAGTATGTGTTCAAAAATTCGTGAAGTAGTCGTAAATAAGGGTGCCACTTTGTTTTCAACAATGGCGGGAAGATAATAGTCCAAAATTCGGTTGTTATAGAGGCCGGTGAAACAAAGAAATCTATCTCCAAATCTTTAGATCGAGAATTGCATTAATACATACTTACAGTAAGGCAGCTTTGTTATGATCGCCGCTGGGCTCCCTCTTCGATTAGGTAAAATTTCGACGGACTATCTAAACTGGTGATTCACTTGAAAATTAAGTAGTTCCTGAATGAAAGTATGGGTTATTATAACTACACATCTACATATCAAAAACTAATATCTGTACTTAAAGATCGAATATAATGAAAAGTAAAGAATGTGAATTACAACTAACAGCTTACATGTCTCCCTAGAAGGAAATAATTGAAATAATAAGTTCAATATTCAAATCAAAGGACCCTTGCGTGATTAGTAACTAAACTATTCTAAATTGAACAAGAAAGTATTTGAACTAATGGCCTTAACAATATGAACAATTAAAATTAAAAAAAAATGTTAGTCTTTCATTAATGACATTGCCGACTTTGCCCAGAATCAATACGTGATCGTCTAATTCGTCCCAGCAGAGTTTACTTAACGAAGGTGTAGATCGGTAGAGTTTAAATAACGGATAAATCACTTACTTGGTGATCTGAAGATCGTTGGCTTCCCGAACGAATTGAAGATGACAGACGTGCTGTCTCGGATATTCTCTTCCTCATAAGTAACATTCAACCTCGTCGGATTAAAACCTGTTGGTTCCAAATCGACAGGAAATTGAAATTGACACCTTTTTCTAAAAATTCGCCCTGAGCGGAAATAGATCAAACTTCTATCAATTTGATCCCCTAATACATCATACGGGTAACTCTTCAAATATATTCTTTGAATATCGCCTAGACACGCATTAGAGAAACGCAACTTAACTTTTTAGCTCCTCGATCTCTACTACTCGTGAACGAAGTATTTCCCCTTGAAATTGAAGGGGGGAAAATGAGAGAGGTTAACGTTTATTTTTAGACTTATTAGCCTTTACACGGGAATAGCTGAATCAATATTTTTAAGAAAAATGCTCCTATGCTTAATAAAATAAAGTTATACAATTTACAAATTTACTATGGTGAGTTTGGCATAAAACTGATACTGGTAATTCACCAATTGGATTCTATTATTGATACGTGGACATATGTACTGGCTGATTCCAAATGAATGACCAATGTCGCAAGAATTTCAGACGCCCTTACAAATGGCATCGGTTATTACTAAATTTGATCACTTAGAATAATTTATATTCATTTATCATAGCACTTCAACCAATAGCATAATCATAATGAATCGGTTTTAAATATCCTTTAGCAATATGATTCGATAGCATTGAATTCTATAGGAAGGATGAACTTTGGGTGTAGCCATGATCGCATTAATTGCATCTAAAAATTCTTTTATGTAGATATTTTGAATTTTGTTTTCTTTCTTTCAATAATATGAATTCAGTCTTTTAATTTTGTCTGATTTAAACTTAGCTACTTGCTGCTTGAATTTTTGCTTTCGTCATTTTGACATCTATCCATTTATACTCCAGTCGTTTTAAAAATTTCGGAAGTTGTGAAGGTTGTTTCTTTACATAAATTAGCAGAACAGTATAAAATATAATAAATCCCAGAACATTCTACCTACGTCATATATAAATTTACCAACTCTTGATGACCAAGTAACTAGCAATAGCCAATCAGCGTTATTTTGAAATATGTAAAGTTGCCCTACTTAAATTTGTATTATTCAACAGTTGGAGTAGTGGCTTCGAATTTAGAAAGAAACAGACAACTAAATATTTCATACCGACTCGAATTTGGTTTTGGGCAATCAAACTCAAAAGCCGTTTTTAAAATGTCTTTTTGCGGTATATCAAAATTTAAGTATATCTATATTTGTTCACACTTGTATCTGGGGAATTTTATCGAAACATATTGTTTCTTTAAGTGTAATCTAATTTAACTTTATCATTTGATCCAGTTTTTGAAATGTATTTGTAATTAATAAGGGCCATAGTAATTCAGGCTACATCTGTATATTCTGGTTTACATTTATTAAGTTGTATTAAATTATTTAATTTAATATTCTCATTTGACCGAGTCGAATGCCTTGTATAATCCAATTTTTTTTCACATTTACATGATTCGACTATTGAATTCGAGAGAATGTTAAGGTTAAAGTTACTCTTTCTGTCATTTGTCTGTTTTGTTTGACATCCCTGCACTTTTTTGTTCTGATTTCATTAAACAGAAATAAAATCGTTGAATTCTGGGCCCATAAACAGTGCAGCATGTAACTAACTATATATTAGATATATAAATTTAATTAACCTCAAACTTGTCTTCAATAAATTAACTACATTTGAGAAATGGAATACAAAAACATAATAGTGTGAACACATCTATGTAGTGATCGGAATTTTATTATTATACTATTCGTGTATATTAACTTGCTGCGTTAGTTTTTTATTTCTTTATGCCGACCTAATGGACTAATGCATACTATATATGTTTCCTGTTTAATTTCTTTATGAATACTGTTCGCTATTACTCGACAGCCACCAATATACGAGCATTCCTAAGTATCTCTAAATAATCATCAGGTTTCTGGATGACTTAGAGCCTGAGACACCTATAGGTGCAATCGGTATTGCTGATATATTTGCATGTAATTACAGTATTATCCTTCTATATTGATTTTTAATTACTTCTTGAATTTCTGAATTACTCATTTGTATGGGCAACGTTCATTAAGTGTTCATCATATATTGATGAGAATTTCCTTTTGGTACAATAAAAAGACAGTCAAGGAAATCATGCTTTAGTCGTTTCACCTGATCTATTTATCAATTTTCTATGTATCAGACATTCACGGTGCCCTGGAATAATAATATATGTAGTTATATCCCTTCCTAAATATCTTAAACTGTTGGATCCTGAGGTGCCCTCTGTAGATCTACAGCCATATGTAGTGCAGTATACATCATTTCCAAGCATTTAGTAGAATTTAAAAATATCTGGCC
Source organism: Phrixothrix hirtus (assembly GCA_024586415.1). Classification (NCBI taxonomy): domain Eukaryota; kingdom Metazoa; phylum Arthropoda; class Insecta; order Coleoptera; family Phengodidae; genus Phrixothrix; species Phrixothrix hirtus. Next base: position 8,780 of record JAHWXV010869322.1, read on the forward strand.
TAATATTGATTTAGTGGAAGAAAATTAAAAGTACCTTTTTTATTTTTCAACATAGTTCCCTAAAATTTCAACATATCTCATTTTTTCCGATAACTAGCGATGCTGTTGTTTGTATAAAGTTCTGAGTATTAATAATTTTTGTAATAAATCCTTATTCATTAAAAGTAAGTCATATTTTTTTAAGTAAACAACGTTCCTCCGATTAGAACGACTTCTTCACGTTTAAATAGAATAAATTATAAACCTGAAGGCGCTGCTCCAATTGGCGAAACGTTATTTATTTAAAAAAGATATGACATTTTTAATAAAGAACGATTTATTACATATCATAGGCTGAATTTTTTCCCAAAAATTATTAATAACAGTATACCAGACAGAGTTTTATATAATTAACAACATCGTTAATTATCTTAAACATATGTTGAAATTCTAGGGAACTATGTTGAAAAATACAATTTTTAATTTTCTTCCACTATATCAAGAGACCCTTGAATCTTACTACGTACTTAAAAATTATGTGGACTGCAGTATAGGTGGCTGTAGATCCCCAGAGAGCAACCCAGGACCCGGAGATTGAAGATACTGTCAACGTTTAGTGTGCTTTGATAACATTTAATGAAATATTATGTAATAAATATACACTACCATGTACATTAGTTGTGCGAAGAATTTTAATTGGGCAAGAGTTTATGAGAGTAATGTAAAAAGCAAACTGTATAAAAGAAAAATAAATTAAAATAAAAGTCTAGCTTATTACACCTCGTATAATGCTTTTAGAAAATTATCTAGAAATTTTATTAGAAATGTAACTTTAGAAATAACTATAAAACTTAATCAGTAAAATTATTTCAATTTACAAAGTAACAAATCTTAGATCAGATATTGTAAACATTGCGAATACGCATAAATTCACGCATCAAAGGCGAACGAAGGTTACAACTTGTTTAATAAAAAAGTCCTCACTATATGATTCGGTTTCATCTCACCTACGAATTGCAGGAGAATCGGTCACTTTTACGCTATTTTCCGTCATTTTTACTACAAATTATAATCAACAATATAACATACAAGTGATTGCCGGATAGTGCAACGAAAAAAGTTGCTTGTACTTACGTAAACTTAGATGATGAAACCGGAGACGAATTTAGAATACACATACTCTACGGTTAATTTAAAGTACAATAGGCATGAAGAAAATAAGATATTTAACGCTAATATCTAGAGATCTTCTATATCATCTTCTATGTGGGATTTAATGATGTACAAATACAACCACCATTCCATTAACACTTTAAGGCGCATATTTGCGTAATCTCTAAGAATCACCACTCACTGCACTTAAGGAAAAATACTACACATAAGACTCATAATGAACTTAAAGTTACAACCATAGCTAATTAGTGATAAAATGTTGAAGACAGCTTCAAACGAATTTTCAGACACGGCTTAAAGCAAAATAGATAATGAATAAAGTATTCAGAATTAAGGGCAAAATGAAAACAGCAAAAACGAAAGTTATACAGGGAGTACAAATATTATACTGAAAACCCTTGACTATAGGTTTATATATAGGTTTATCCAAAAAAAAGTAAAAAGTTTTTATTTTTCGAGTTATACTCTTCAAAGTTGATCGAAAATAAATGGTTATTCTATCATTATGTTAAAATTGCTTAATAAATCATCTTCAAACTTTGTATGCTATTGGGTACCATTGGAATGGTCTTTACGCTACAATATCGTCGACATTTACAAATCGTATCACAAATTTTCATGAATATTCTGCTTTTGAAATTCTCAGAATGTTTTGTACGGCCAAAATTTTACCAATTGAATACGAACAGATAAAAGCAACATTATATTATGAAAAGTTTCCCGCTTGCAATATTTTCGAGAAAATCTAGTCTCTTCAAAACAATAAATTCTACGTTGTTTTGTATTACTGGTACAAAAAATTCGAATTGGGGAGAAAGAGCGCGTGCTTATTAAAATAAATGAAGCTAGTATATTGTTCTATAGAAATTAATTTTAAATTATTCAAGTGAAAATAGTAAAAAGTATATCATATTACATACGTCATTTAAATTTCAACTTTGTCGTTATTTTTGATAATTGTAGAATTTAGGAATATGCCATATACCTTAATTTACAATTATATAATTCTGCCAGATTATTAATTTTACTTAAAAGGGTTATTTTTAGTACATGGTCAAATTTGTATGTGAGATCTTCATTGAGTTAAACGTGTACAAATGACCTGGTATTTTACTATTTGGACTTGAATAAATAACTTCAGATTAATTTTTATAAAACTATACACTAGCTTCATTTGTTTTAACAAACATGCGCTGTTTCTCCGCCAGCTCCAATTTTTTGTAATAGTAGCGTAAACAACGCGTAGCTGTGTATAGCGGATCAACCTTTACAATTTTATTACGTGAGGAGTCCGATATTGAAGGTACAGGTGACTGTGGAATAAACAGCGCATGTGCAATGTTGGCGTTGTGTGCATAAACTAACATTGTCATTTGTGTGCTTGCACAGTGCATAGTGTTGTTTTGTTCAAACTTCAATTTCTTATTTTAAAAGCAAGTAAACATGGCGTGTGCAATCATGGAATATTCCAAGTTTGAAGTGCGTGCTGTTATCAAATTTTTACACGCCGAAGTAGGTAATTCCAGCGAAATTCATCACAGAATAGAAGATGTTTATGGTCCAAATGTTTTAAGCTGAAAGGAAGTCTCCGTTTAGTGCAAAAATTTCAAAGTGGGCGAACAGAACTAACAGTGATCGGGGAAACAAAAGGGACAGACCCAGGACTTTACACACGGATGAAAACTGCACAGTGCGTGAAATTATTGAAATGACTGGTATACCTGAAAGTTGCGTCCATGAAATTATAAGTGACTTAAACTTCCGTAAAGTGTCGGCTCGTTCGGTACCGAAAATGCTCTACGACGACCAAAAAACAAAC
>JAHWXV010869415.1:0-15856 GCA_024586415.1 Phrixothrix hirtus
TAAAATAATAATTTGTGAAAAATATGCATTTCATTATAAAACTTACAAAATATGCAAAAAATGCATATATATGCACTTTGCATATATTCCGCCCCCTATTCATAAGATATTGGGTAATTTAGTAAAACCTTTAGTATTTATTGTATATTTAAAATAGTGTAAACAATTTTATTTTGCTTTCGCCATGTTTATATTACGTATAAATGACCGGAAACCATCTTATAGATCAAAATAACTATTCCAGATTTTGTTGGAATTTAATTGGTTTTTACAAAAATATTTGTCTTTTTAGTTTGTTTAATATTTAGAAAAGCTCGATTAGTTATTTTGGTGAAGAAATTAACTAAAACAAGAAAAAATATTTCAAGTTTATTTGTTCTCAAAAACATAAATTATACATTTTCCAAGGGCCACGCTTTCTTTCGGCCTATCTAATCCAGTTTAATTAGTAATTTTACTTTGGTTTATAATTTTTGTATTAGCGTAATTCATATAGCAAAAAAATAATACTTATTTAAACAACCAATAATACCTATTACTACAAAATATTTAATATTTTCCTTGATAAAACGGTTAAGTTCTAATAAGAACTATTTTAAAGCCTTCTAATAAAAAAGGGGTCTAATAACATTTTTTTCATCCAATTGGCTGCCAAATAGGCGTATGATTTAAAAAAGGTTTTAAATACCATATTAAAAAACAAGTTTCATAAGACATGTTTTTATCATTGAAAGAGGGTAATAAAACGTCTTATGAAACTAGTTTTTGATACTATTCTATTTGTTTGCTATGAATTTTGGAAAAACGCACTTTTTTGACATATATTTAATTTAGGGATTTTTGTGATAGTTGGTGACGTTGACGTTTTGCCATTTGAATATGACAGTTTTGTCAATTTTCTATTCGATTTTGACGTTTAATGAGGTTAATTACTAATGTTACCAACCTTTTAAAAATATATTCCATGCCGGAAGAAGGCCATTATGAAACTCAAACAGGTTTCGAAATGATCTCATTTCGATACGCAAATAGATAAAAAAATTTATTACTATCTTTATAACAACTTCAAACTCTTTCTTCTAACATTTTAGATTTATAAGGTAGTTTTAAAAAAGGCTATAAAAGCCATTTTAAGGGTGGGCCTTATGTGTTTTATAGCTGTTTTAAGACAGCCTAGCAGCTGAATTTACAGCGTGCTATATTTATTATATAAATTTATAATTGGCTTTAAAGCTACTTTAATCGCTTATATAAAACCAAAAATGTTTCTTGGGCATTGTCATATGCATACCAAATAATCTTTCCTGCTATTCTAATTTAAGCAACAAAAACATAAACTCTTGATTAATAAAAATAAGGTAATTATTAACTTTATATTAAAAGAGACTATTCACTGACACTTGTTTATAAAAAAAAATAAATCATTAAGATATATACCGATAATCAATAATTTTGATTAATTTGTTCGTAACATTCTCACAAACGAATGTTTAATGTAAAACTGTAATATGTTATACAATATTCTAAGATAGGTTAGATACTATTAAAAAAAACCGAAATAAGCATAAATTGCAATTTTTTTATTTAAACTAACGTGACTACCAGAATAATTTTAAAATAGATTATACTTGCAATAATTATTACAATTTTTTGATACAAAATAATTTTAAATTTTAAATACTGATACCCAGTGTTTTGAATTAAATAATTATATTAATAATACTAGAATCTGCTCTAATTAATTTTCTATTTAAATTCTATAAAGTAGGAAGCCTTCTAATTACGTTAAAGTTAATTTAAACAATGTAATTGCATTTGATAATTTCTGTACAATTACTTATTTTAATTAGCTCTTGTTTTTACTGCTTGGGTTATTTTAACATACCTGCATGAAATAATTAAATAAGCACCCTTTTGTTTCTGTAATGCTAAGTATTATTCAAAAAGTATTCATAAGTTGGAATGAATCATTTGCTTTCACTTTGAATGGAATTCTAATCTCGTTACAAGGTGAGACGTGAGTGAAGTTTGTGTTGCATATCTATAAGGAACATGTGGCATTACTAAGGTCCACCACGACTGTACGAGATATTATTATTACTATTCTACATCAATTCTACGTTTTATTGAAATAATCCTAATATGCATGCATATATGTACGTAAAAAGCAAAGATTGCTCGTTATGCAGACATTAAGGTTGTAAATCGTTTATATCAAAGCATTATTAATAAAACTGTATTTTTTATTAATTATGAATAAATATCAATCTTGTTAATTTATCAAACTTATGAGCCTTAATAGAGATGAATTTTGTTAGAGAAGCGCAGTTACGTATAAATATAAACGCAAGGAACGGATTAGCCTCAATTTATCAAATATACAGACTTTATATTATTGTAGATTATTGCAATGCAAGTCGGATCAACTTATCACTTTAGACTTGGATCTGCACTGGTTGTGAAATAAGTAAAAACTATGTAATTATAACATAAATGTTTGCCTGTAGCTTATTACTCCGTTCTTATAACAGAAAATTAGTTACGTCAGCTATCTCTGAGATTCTACAGGAGGTGCGTTAGATCTGCACTTAAATATCATGCAACGGTTTATATTTTAGGGGCACCAGACAGTGAATTCCGTCAGATAGAAAAGAATTATATAGTGAAAATGGTGATCGTTGTATCCTACTTGTTTTGGAGAATAATAAATATGCACATTGGAAAAAAAACAAACAGGTTGTAATCAAAATTTAATTAACAATACGATTATTTAAAGAAACATAAATTAATATTAAACATTTTATATGAAAGGAGATTAAAAATGTAAATAAATACTTAGTCAGAGTTTCAATTATTGATTTCCTTGCAACTTTACCATCTCTGCTTTGGACTTCAGATTGAATTTGATTCACACTTTGTCAGGTTTTGTTGGCGTCATGCGCCAAAATTTAAATTTGCCGTCGTACGTTCCCAGTAATTGCGTGGTTGCTAGGACGACGAAAAATAAATAAGCTTTTTTGGTTGGATCAAACACGAGAGGCGAGTTTTTCTACTCTCCGTGGCGATTGAAAATTAATTAATAAATTGATAGATATAAGCGACTTTCATTCTTGTGGATTTTGACGGTGTATAGTTTGTATTAGCTCGTCGCGAAACCACCGCGACGCGGCAGTAAGACACGCGTAGGTCGTACGCGATAGAATCCGTCGTGTGTGAGTGATTTTCTTTCTTCTGAAGTGTTCGAATAAGTGCAAGATTTACGCAGGTGTAAGTGTGGCGAACAAGCAGGCCTGAGAAATCGTATAGTGGATTTCTAGGGAATTACCTGCCTTTTTCCACCCCGTTCGCAGCTTCATTGGATGTGTGGGTTATATGTGAGTTCAGGAACGTGAAAGACTCAGTACTGAAGATTTTGGAGTTGTGGGCAAGTGAGAAGCCCTGTGACGCGACGACAAAGACCAAGGTACTTATTATTCCATTTCTTTCCGCTTCCATATTGTTTGCCTGTAAGGGCAAGTATCCGATTTAATTTATAGTCCCGGCTGCCGACTATTGTAGAACCCAGTTTATACCTTCCCATTTTGAGGGGAGCCTGTCAGCACATAATTCCTGTTCGAATTCTGGACACATACTTGTACTTACTGTGATTAGTAGATTTGGACAATAATTTTAGATTATAGTAGAGTGATTAGTCTTCCCCATACCTCTTGAATTAGGCCGCATTAAAGAGCCGGAGAAGTTTACTTGCAACACTGTGTCATATGTTGTTGTTGTGTATGCTAAATAAGCCATTTCCTTAGAGACAGGTAAATAGTTATTACCCAAATAGACTTTCATTTTAAACTTAGGATAAGTTAACTGTGATTATTTTGTATTTCAAGGGATATGTGATAGTCAAGGTACCTCCCTCCTCTAGCCATGGTCTTAATTTATATTAATATTTGGGGCCCAAGTGAGAGGAAAATCCGGGACAACGCAACCATTTTTCTCTGTTCCGAAGGACAGTTCGATTCAGAATACGGCCAGCAAGGACCATTGGCCCCCTCCTCCTAAACTTTAAACCCTTTTACGTATTTCCAGCGTTTCCCTTAGCGGGTGGACGTGCTGGTGACAATCGGTCACGGACCCCCCTCCACTGAGAAACTAGCGGGACACCAGAATCGTCGTCAGGCCTAACGCCAAATACGCTTGTGACAACTTCTTTGTTCAAACTAGGACGGGCTACCGCAGACTGCTGTAAAGTTCACATAGAAAAGTAATATATTAATTAAGATACTGAGTATTAGTTTAGTAAAATATTCAAGGAACTCTGTTATCAGTCATGTTCTGACTTATTTTTGAAGTTACAAATTATTTATACCAAAAACAATAAAATAAATGTATTTGATTAATTTAGTCACAAGCAAAGAATGTAATTTATATTTGGTAATATAAATTAGTACTCCGTTTACAAAAATGAAATTTACCATCAATATGAATTAATTTAACCTTATTATTTCAAAGAAGAATGTCTAATGATCTTTCTTATTTTTATGGTTACAAATTGAATTAAACTATGCCATGCCTAGGAAGTAAAATAATTTACCTTTTATAATTATAGGTACTTGACCTTCATACGATGTAATGAGATAGCAGATGGCTTAAAACTTTCACCATGTGTATTAGAACTGAAATCAATTAAAACCCGTATCAATCTTTAAATACAGGTTATAATTGCTTCCTTGAAATAAGGCAATTCTTCCTGATTGAAAACAACTAAAAGAACAAGGAAAAATTAACTAAGCTATAATTACCAAAGGACGGTGATCGAATTTCAAACCTTTGCAATCACATTGTAAAATTAATGTAATCTTTAAAAATCCTTTTAAGTTTATATAATTATTTTCATTTTAATGAAAGCTATTATATATTACACTAAGTAATTTCATTTTAACACAATATTTTATTTTAAATTTAATTTATTAGACATTATTTAAACAAAATATTAATACAACATGTTATCGCAAAGGCCTGGAACAAGACAAAGCCTGGAAATCGTTGACAAATCTCTACAAAAGATTGAGATGCGCATTACCCAAATATGTTGTAAATTCACAACGTTGTTACTTTTATTTTTGAAAATGAACCTTGTCACGTTTCTGAAAAATACCACAACCAAATGTAAGTGAATATGTGAAGAAATTTTAATGTTAATTAAATAAACTGAAAGCAATTAGATTACTATTGTATTTACCAAACATACATGTAGCAACGTAACGTTACATACCTTACATTTTGTAATTATTCCAGTTAGAAACGTGATTCTGCATTTAGTGCAATAAATGATTATAGATTGTATTCATTACCATTTCTAAATATCGCAATTTTATTAAAATGTACGTATGTGTACGAAGGGGATCTAAATGGCATTTACAATTAGATAATTTCAAGGTATGTTAAATATTAGGAATCCAGTACTTCGATTAAAATGAAAAATATAAATATTATACTCAACCTTTGTTAACCATCAAGCGGTAAGGGCTTGCCATTAAAATCATTTAAATTAAGAAATTGAAAATATAGACGAAATCTGTCAATTAATCAGTTGAATGTATTTATAGAGACTGATAGCGTCTTTGAATCTGATTAAAATGAGGTGTATCGATTCAAACACGATTGGATTGTATTAAAATCTCTTTAAAAGAACGTAAGAAAATTCAAATAGAAGACTGAAAGTTCAGTAATGAATTTCGCATTAGGACACACTTTGAAGATCAATCTTTTAAAATTCTTGGTGTCGTTACTGAATTCTTAAAGGAGTATAAAGGATCGACTAGATCTAGATTAATATCTCAGCTAAGGAATGTGAAAATTACACCTCTTTGTAGGATACCACAAAAAATATAACATTTAATATAAATGTAATAATTATCGCTTTTCTGGAATATCTACTTAATAGTTTCAAATAAAATATTATTTAATAGTTGTAATAAGGTAGAGATTTAAACTTTCCCGTGTTGGATATTTCTACACATTGACTACATCAAGACACTACAAAATCATACATTTATTTAAATTCAAACTTGTACACTATAACTAACTTACATTCCCAAAACTGGATGAATTATTTATATTTTTGAAATGTATTTGTTTTTAAAATATTTGGTAGATTTAGGACCGATTTGTCTATTTCCAAATCTTGTAGAAATTTTGTTGAACCCATTCTTTATACAGTGGTAATCAAGGCAATTACCTAGCAAATAAATGTAGTTGAAAATTAAAACACTGGCCCTATATAATCAAACTAATTTTGTAACCAAATCAACGTTATATATAAAACCAAAGTATACCATTTATAAATACTAAATGCTTATTTCTAAACTTCTTCATAAATAAAAGCATCTGAAACAGGGGTGCCAAGTACAGGCTTAGCTAATTTAAAAGTTGGGTGTGAAGCTAAAATTAAATTAAATACCATAATACTGGTATTATTCAAACACATCTTGAGAACTTATTTACAAAATGTATAAATATGGCTGAAAAGATACTTAAAAACACAAAGTCTATTAGTTCTAAAGCCGCTGTAATTAACTAGTAAAGCCTGAAAACAAAGCAACATATACTAATGGAATTACTGTCCTCTTAAGTTCTGGAAGATAATAACATTTTATAATGAAAAACGTAGATTATATTTTACATTTTAATTTAAATTTAAGCATTAAAAATTCAATTATTAAATGTCATATACTGGTCTGAATACTTTTTTTAAATTTTTAACACACAATTATCTTCGCTTACCGAAAACTATTGAAGAATGAATTATAAATATAAACAACATACCTGTCTGATTAATTTAGAACATGATAAAGAATTACAAGTAATCCTAATACATACATTGTGAATATTCCAGCAGAATATAGGGTAGTTATCAACTGACTACGTTTTTGCCCAAAATGTGTTCATCCGCATACAAACGAGTAGATACTAAATACCAAGCACTGCTTTGTATAGTTATCGAATAGTATTTTGAATAAAACTAGGATATTTAACGATATTAACTAAATTTGGTAATTCCTATTTTAGGAATTCTGTAGTAATCTTTTACGAATTATTTAGATTCCTTTTCAGAATAATTTGTCATATGCAGATGGCCAGGGTAGCGCTATGTCTATAGTTATGTGGGTACAACTAGTTAAATTTAACTTTTTTGTATAAATTGATATTTTATTAAACGACATTGCTGAAAATGACAAACAGTGTAAATATAAAATGTTCCTAAACATCTCCGATAAGCCGCGCAAACCGCAGTAGATCCGCAAGGTGATCCATGAACATGTGCAGTCAAAACTGTTCAAGGCAGAATCCCGTCTAAACCGGAAAATTTCAACAGTCCTGCCACAATTATACCTTAAAAATACCTGTATGACGCGGAAACCACTCAATGTGAACACAAAAGGCAAAATAAGATCCCTAGAATACTTTAAAACGGAAAATTAATCTTAATTTAGACGTGATCAAACATTTTTTAATCTATATACTTACATATGTATGTACATACATATGTATGTTTGTTTAAACAACCTTTATTTTAAGCGAAAGAATCTGTTTAAATTTCTGATTTTAAAGAAATAGTGTTGCATTAATTCCGGTCCCTAATTTATAATCGGGCACACTTAATAAACAGCTGCGTGCTTAATAATTGAAACGCATATTCAACAAATACCGAGCTTTATCGACATATAAAAACGCTTGCATTACTATCGCAACTTGTGGCTACTATTCAAACAGTGGAAAATAGTGAGAATATTATCTCGATCTATAACTTGTCGGTTTAACGTTCTCATTGGGTCAGCAATTCCCAGTAAACATTGCTTAAGTTGATGTCACTCAAGCTGGAAATAAGCAAATAGGTCGGTAAGGATCAGTGCAATTTTTTGTTTAGCCATAAACTGAGAATTTTTCGACTGTAGTTTGCATTGCGTTTTCGAGAATTTATATCTTTTAAACTGTGAGAACTAAAAAAGATGCTTAATAGTATATTACAAAACAAGTTTCTTAAAAATTGCTTTTATCACAACAGTTCAAGCCCCGTAGAGGCGAGTATTCTAATGAACAAGTGTGGTAAAACGTCTTATGAAACGAGTTTTTATACTATTTTATCTATTTTCTAAAAATTTAGGAAAAAACACACTTCTTTAACATATAAAAGATTTAGGGATTTATTGATAGTTGGTGACATTGGCACTTTGACATTTAAATATGAAAGTTTTGCCAATATTCTATTCGTTTTTGAGGTTTAATAAGGTTAGCTACTAGTGTTACTAACCTTTCAAAATAATATATGAGTTCATTTCGATAAAGCCCATTAGGTAAAGATAGATAAAGTACATTTCAGTTTTCCTGTCGATCATTACCTGTTTAAGCCGATTTAAATGACTCCAGTATTTTCGCAAGTTACTATAATCTATCAATGGGCTGGGCACTCTAATAGTATACAGAATTATAAAGCTTCGGTGTCTAACATCCCGATACATGTCACTGTTAACACGATATTGAACAGAAATCTTCAGAAATATAAAAATGTCACGACGAAAGGGTGAATAAATTGAGGTTATGCATATGATAAGTCAAACTAATATAATTAAAATAAATAACTAATTATGTGTTTAGAATTTAAGTTCAATTTCAATGGCTGAAACTATGTGCTCTATTAGATATTCTTATCGTGGTGGGGGAAAACATAGATTTCCGCACAATATCAGACATGCAGAGATGTTTAAAGTGTGGTTAAAACTTTGCAACAACAGGGATTACTTGTCAGCATGTCACTAAAGTAAGCCTATGAAAGTTATCATCCATTAAATTTTCATTTTGAAAACGAAGATTTTCACCCTAATACTTGTTCTCCAAAATTACATTTAACATATAATAAATCTAGTAAAGGTAATATTGTAATTTATTTAATTTTTACATGTACAATGATGACTTATAGGTGTATATATTTCGAAATATTACACAAAAGCGGAAGCAGCTTGCTTTTTATAATTTGTTAATGGTGCTACAACACAACAGGGTATACTAAATATAATTTGGACATTGTCGTAAGTAACTAAGGGGCCTTATTATGTTTTCCAAATATTAGGTCATTAGAAAAGTAACGAAATGTAGCAAATCTGTCGTTTATTCAAAAATTGTTTTCTGCTAAAATGGATTGTATAACACTATTATATCTTTTTAGACATGTTGAACTAGTTAAGACAAATTAGAAATTCAATTCTAGCATGAACATAATGTTACGTTTAATTAATACTAAATTCCATTACATAAATCTTGATCCGATTTGCTTGTTTCATACTTTTGATTCAAATGTTATACGATTGCATTTTTTTGCTACGCTACTGTTATATTTTTGTATAAAGGTGGTATGGATACTGCATTTAACTGTATATCATTGCTATATATGTTTGTTATATATTTCATTTTTGTTAAAATTATGTGCACAAATCATTGGTTATTATGTATATGTTAAAGGTGTTTGTTGTCAATATTTGAAATAAATGGTTTTCTGCAGCTTTGTTTTTATTGAACCAGCATATCTTTAAGTGCACATAAAATTATTATTTTTATATATAAATATTGTATTAGTTATAAAAGTTTAAGGGTCAGTCTTTCCATGCTTTAAATTTATCCTGTTGTTATTTTCTGTGATACAATTGTTGGTATAATGGTATTCAGAGTATTTAACAAGCATATTAATTTAATAGATGGAAAGACTAACTATTATGCATGGTGAACCTAAAATTTAAATTAGATGTATCAAAACTCCCACTTGATGATGTCTCACATGCCACGAGATGGCGTTAATAACAATATCTTAGGTACCATTAGATAGTGTTATTTCTTGCTACCATACTTTATCTATGAATCTATCTTTTAAAACATGTTTAATAATAAATCCCAAACCCCAAATCTGTATACGAAACTTGTGAGAACTTTTAACGTGCATTGTGACGTTTCTAGCTGCTTCGGACGTCATTTTTACCTGTAACGTTTCGCCTTATTATTTATTGGTCTCTCAGGAAGAAAATTATTTATATTTGTCGCAGATAGTCTCTAGCCGGGCGATCCTGGTTCAATCGTACCTGGCTAAACTGGTTATTAAATAATAAGTCGGTAAAATCTTCATAAGTTATATATATTATAAACAAAACAAATAAATATATACAATGAATATGAAAACTTCAGAAATACAAATACTGATAGGATATATACAGTAATTAACTAAGCATTCTCGAATACTGAATTAGTATCGATGGTAACAAATAAACTCAATACATGCTCTGAAATACTACAACTAATATGTACACAATTAAGCAATCGTGCAACGGTAATTAATCATTTACAAGCACAAGTAATGATGGTTATGATCGGTAATCGTAGTGAATAGTTAATTCTGGCTAGAATTAACTTTTAATGGCGGACGGTTGGCAAAGTTGAATTCTCGTTAGTGTTAATAATTAAACGGCGCTTTACGTAAACGGGCTTGGATCAACAATAATTGATTTATACAAGTCTTTAGCGAATGCTAGAATGCACTTGGAAGTTGTCAATAATCCACGCTCTCAGCGAGGGTATATAAAATGGGTGTGATCGACCTAGGGAATTTGCTGCATTCCTGATACAGGCAATCCGATTGTGGTCGCGTCGTCTTGGCCCATCACTACCTGTTACACGTCTCAACTGGTAGCAGCGGTTGCAAGCATCCCCTACAGATCTGCTGGGTTCGTACATCAAGTTCCACGGATAACTGTGACGGCCGAACAAGGCAGACAACCTAGAGGGCGGTTATTACGGGTTTCACAAGTTTCCACTAGGCTGTTACAATGTTCAACTGATTAATGGAAGAATTGTGTTTAGGCCTCGGTAGCGATTTCGTCAGCGACGGCAAGACGGTTTCACAACTTCCAGGCGTAAACTTAGTTCGCCGGTTCAATCGTGTATTTTAATGCAAAGGCGAATTCTACAAGCGGGCCCTAATACGAGAGCATAATTCGGGTTTCTTATATCGCGGACGGGCCTGGAGCGCGATCAACTATGAAGTGAATCGGTTCGAGGTTGACACCAGAGTGCGTAGCTGGCTTCGCGTTTGAACGCAAAGTCTCGCAGTCAGATGAGGAGCCGTTATAGTGATGCGGCTTTCTTCGTTGTTCAAGGCGAAGTCTATTCAGCGTGCTTGCATCGCGTATTTTATACTGTTTTGATACGCGGTATCTTTATTCCACTCGCGTACTTTATTTTCCATTTCAATCCTGCGCTTTGCAATCACTCGATACTCGAAATTTATAGCGTATACATATTTAAAATGGCGGTATCTCATTTTATATATACAACTATCTTAACTTATTTCTATTACATACAGTAGTAGTAATGTATCTAATTTTTAATTAGCTTATATTAATTTATTTACCTTTTAAATTAGATAAATTCCTCGGTTTACATACATTTATATCTATAATTAATTATTCTAGTTATACAATGTTTCCCGCACTTCGCGATTTGTTAATGTCTTTTAAATTGTCTTTCTACTTAAGCTAATAATAAAATTATATCACTGAAACTCGAGAAAAACTGTGTCGGTTTTTATAATCGCGATTTCGGTGTTATACAGGTACTTTTACAGCATAAACAATCAGATAAGTTCCTTTCAAATAATTTTACTCAAGATTAAACCAACTGCAATTATATAAACTTTGTAACGATTCCAAGCGGAGTCTTTCGGTCATGGGTCACGTTTTAGGGCACGTACTTAACGAAAAAGAAATCCCCACCGATCCTGAAATAGTAGAAGCTGTGTTAAAAATGGAAAGTCCGAAAAATACAAAAGGAATTAGAAGTTTCTTAGGAATGGTATCCTGCTAAAGGAAATTTATACCAAACTTCACAGGTACAGCCGCACCGCTACATAGCCTACTAAAAAGGGAACAAAATTCACTTGGACCGACCATCATGAACCAGTGTTTAAGCAATTGAAATCCGAACTAAGCAATGCACGTATTTTATTCTGTCCCGACTTCAATAAAGAATTTGTTTTGCAAACAGACGCTTCAGACGAGGGCTTAGGAGCCATTCTATCGCAAGACATCTCAGATAACACTGGAGGAGTAACTACTTAGGCAAAGAGAACGTTAAACCTTCAGAAACAATTATTCAACCTTAGATCAAGAAACATTGGCATTTTATTTACCATAAGAAGATTTAAAATGTATATCGAGGGATACCATTTCCTCGTTATTACCGACCACCGATCATTACAATGGCTTAAATATAAAGCCAATCTAACAGCAAGAGGTGCTAGATGGTTAATGGAACTACAGCAAAATAGCTTCACACTTCAATACCGTCAAGGTTCACTCCACAAAGTAACCAACCCATTGTCAAGAAATCTGACTACCGAAACCGCCGCAATTAATACTGCTATTACACAGAAATGCTAGTGGATTGGAACTCTCAGAGTCGCAATACTAACACATCCTAGAAAATATGAAGGTTATAAAGTAGAAAATAAAAATATTTACACAAACATCCCGACTGCAACCGAAGAAACAAATAAAATGCAGCCAAACTGAAAATTATGCGTACTAAAACACCTAAGAAAAATAGTAATAAGCGAAAACCATGACACACCGAGCGCGGGTCATTTAGGTACGAATAAAACAATTAACCACATACAATTAAATTACTATTGGGCAGGAATGCAAAAAGACATAAGACGTTGCGTAAAACAATGTCAAAGCTGCCAATAGTATAAACCGTCACAACTTAAACCGGATGGAAAAATGGGATATACTAGAATAAATTAACTTTAGCATACAATCAATTCAGGTTTAATAGGATCAATAACCATATCATCAAAAGGACATAAATACCTTGCGATATTGCAAAATACATTTACAAGTTGAGTCGAAATAAAACCGTTAAGAACCGCAACAGCCAAAACCATAACCAATGCACTAAAAGAAAAGATCATCTACCAATTTAGTATTCTAAAGCAAATAATTTCCGACAACGGCCCGCAATATGTAAATATAATTTTCCGAGACGCCGCGGAAACCTTTGAAATTGTGCATAAGCGTATACACCGCAAGCGAATCCCGTAGAAAGAATTAACCGCGTCATTGGAACTATGATTGCAAAATTCGCTAAGACAAGCATAAAGACTGAGATAAACAATGCCGGAAATCTGCATCGCTTTAATTACCGCTATCACGACACAACAGGGTTCACACCCGCATTATTGAACTTCGAGAGAGAATTGCAACAATCTCTCGCCCTAAGATCACCGACAAGGCCGGAAGCTTAGACTATCCCTCACCGAGTACTCAAGAGTACACAAATCAATTAAAACACCTAAAAGATATTCAAAAATTAGCCAAATCTAATTTATCAAGAGCGTACATGCAACAACGTCGCTATTACAACCTAAGAAGGCAAAGCATAGACCCACAAATAGGAGACGTCGTCTACTGACGCGAAAGACGGTTATACAACGCGAGGTTAGAACGTTCCGCGAAATTATGTCCAAAATTCTCCGGACCGTACAATATTACCGAAATTATAGTGAAATTAAAGAAATTTAATGATAATAAAATTATCGGAGCCGTGCACATAAAAGATAACAAGCTAGCCAAATAATGCGGAGAACTAACACCGATTACCGATAATAACAACATATAAAAGGTAGACCTCAAAACCGGAAATGCAAATCTTTAGACATGCCTGATATTTCCCATATTCTGACCGTCGGACCCCCAATTAATGGCTTGTTTCAGGCTCAAACCCTTGGAGGCCACCACTTGAAATCGGCTACCAAATCACCGCGACGCAGTCTTGGAAAACAAAAATCTTTACCACCAAAGACCTGACAGGAGCGTTCAACCGCATCCTGGGTCCGTCACCGCCAATACCTGCCATTCAACCGCCACCACTCAACCTGACCGCCCACGACGACGATGTCCTCATTGCGAAACTGACGAAGCTCATCAGCCATTCCAACAATTCAACTTCACGCCGCCCCCTTCCGTACTGTTAATAGAGGAAGTTTCAATGGAAATTGATCAAGCCATCGAATCCATTGCCAATAAACCGCCCCCAGCAAAGAGTTACAGGAACTCTTCCAAAATCTATTTGGAGATTCACCTAGACCGTCTTCAATACCGCCGTAAACTCCAAAACAAAATCCGAAAAGAAAGGCCCATATAAAACACTTCTAAAACCAACTATAGCGCAGAACATCATTGTAACAAAACCAAAATTACAAAAACTGCAACAAGATGACGACTTAAATAACCGTTGCCAGCTCATTACTAAATGGAATTTAATACCAGCCACCTCCGTCACCAGCAACAGCGACCACCGCCACCGTCCGCATCAACCCCGAACTTTACGGTTCCAGGGGAAGTGTAACATTTCGAGCGAAATATGTTAATGTGAAAAAGTGGCGCATAATCCAATTTGATACAAATACGCATGTCTTACGCTTCCGCGCAAATATCAGAAGATTAAATTGATAAGACATTTTGAAAAGACAATAAGAAGTGAACCGGGAGTAAATGACCGGGAATTAATTTAAAATAAATATTATTCATGGCAATAAAGGGTAATTATGTAAAACTTAAAGATGACGAAATATTACACAATAACCAAAATATTAAGAAACCGTTCAGAGTGAATAAATATTGCTAGCGAAATAATTAACAAACATACAGCAATTTTAAAACCGAATATAATTAACTAGAAAATATTAATTGGAATTGCGCATTATTACGTTATACATAAATTGCTAATCAAAGCATATGAGCGATACGCTTATCAATAAGTGTAAGACCGAAAAACAATTATCAAAAACGTTCGAGGAACGGAGAACGAAATACAGAGTATTCTGTATAAAAGAACGAAGATTTCAGGCAAAAAGGAGAATTCGTGCTATTCCTTGCTCGAGTAAACACCGCTAATTTTTGCAATCCTAGCTCGATCTAATAGCATACCGTTCTTTGTATAAAGAATAGGGGCATCTCTAGCAAGAAGGTCGCGACATTTTTGTTGAGCTATAAAGCGCTTTGTTAACTGCAAAGAATGCGAACCGTCCTCGCCGAATGGTTTACATTATAATTTCAAAACCGCCGTCGCAGAATTAAAACTGCAAATTTAGTTCAACCATCCTATATGGTGAAACACATTTATCATCCGATCCCATCTAGCTTATTGTCGAAAGGGGATGAGTTGCTCTGGAGCGGCCCAATGCCGGAAATAAGCACCACTAGAACGCTGGAACGTTGTGTTGGTTTTAGGGGAAACGTCAAGCGTCACTAGGACCTGTGAATACGCTGTCGTCAAACATCTGTGTGTCATCTAAGTAGTGAGAGCCTATTTGATGCCAGCAACCCGTGATACCTTCGATTACCATGTGACATCGGTCACGAGTGGACCAAGGCATTATCGTCTGAACTGTCTGAGTCATTACGCGAAGGAGTATGCCCACAAGCGACGTCGCCCCTTTCGCATCTGGAAGGATACTGAACTATCCTAGCAAAATTCACAATTAACAAGAGCACAGAATATTACGCCGGATGGCGTGCGTGCGCTTCCTTACAAAGAACGAAAGCGACGCTGAGCGTCTGTCATAATTATCTTAATACTGAGAACGCCGTTTTGCATTGAAAGCTTTCGAGTATTGTAAACTCCAATTATTTAATTTATAACTGTCAAATATCAGTCAAGGTAAATATGCACAAAGTATTAGAAAGTATTGATTTAAATTATTATTTCCGTTATTATGAATAAAATTACTTTTGAAGGATTTATCCATCTTATTATTTCC
>JAHWXV010869417.1:0-23420 GCA_024586415.1 Phrixothrix hirtus
TCGATTATATTTGTATATTTGAAAGCATGTGCATAGTCGACTCGTCATTATTAAAAAAAAGAAATTTTTAGTATTCGTATTTCTTTTAATTTTACGCTTATTGGAGTGTCTATAGGGCCTACTTTTATCCCTAAAAAGGAATGCCATATTATCTGAAACATCCTGTATAGCAATTCCGTTTATTTATTTGTATGTCGTTTTAACTTTAAAAATTTATTTTCAATGTTATCCATTTTTTAAATGTAACGCTTTTATATATAAATATTTGAATATTTTAAAATATTTCATTTTAATTATTAAGGATTGTAGACTCTGATGAAGTGATAAAGTTAGTCCTGAAACGTCAGTTAAGAAACAGTTCTGTTAATTGATGTTTCTGCTGCTTAGTATTAAATACTACCCGAATTCTAGATTTTACTTTCCAGTGAAATGTAAATTTTATATATAAATATGTACAGAAAATAGTTTACGTTCTTGTAAGGTGATAGAACACATCATTATAAACAAAAAAGCCCTATAGAGCAATAGTTCAAGACCTATCGGTTTTTCTAAAAAAAATCTGTAAATGTCAAAATTTTGTTGCAGTAGAATTTAGTAGTTCCTATTAAACATAACAAATCATTTAATACCAATTTTCGATAAAGGTAATGGTAAAGCCATAATTTGATAAAATATATTACGTATAATTGTAAATTCTGATAATTAGAAAACTCGGCAACCGCGTCAGGTCTCTAAACATGTCATTCATAAACAAGTCAAAGACCTTTTTTGAGATACCCTAGTTCATGACCTATGGTCGTAAATAACTTAGTAGTACATTTAAGTCGATTGTTCAAGAACTTTCAATTTTCCCTTATTTAGTTCGGTTATATTTTCGTGCAATTTTTGTATTAACGATGTATCTAATAATGTAAATAGTTGAGTACGATGACATTCTTAAGCTTCATTCGCAACCACAAAATTAATACGAAAAATTAATACTCGAAATTTAACGTACGACTTTACACAGTTACCATTCGCAACTTTTGAAATTAGTCGTTAAAAAAGTTAGCAAATTTCAAGATTTTGTAGATTAATTTTAAGTGGAGCAGGCGCACTAGTTAAATCTGTTTAAATTACCCTAACGTAACCTACATTATAAAAAGATAAATGAATAAACTTTTATCCTGAATGCTGTTCTATTTTTTATTTAAATATTAATTTCAAATGTTAATTTAAAATATTAATTTTGAGATTGTGAATGAAGATTTAGTTTCCTTATTTTCGATAATTTTAAAGAATAATTTCGTTACTTTGAAGGTTCTTCTATTTTTTACTTAAGTATCCATTTTAAGCGCTAATGTAAAATATTAACTTAGAGGTTCTAAACAGAGTTTTTTCTTAGGAATTTTGTTTTATACGTTGACCCAACTTTAATGTATAAAATTTATTATGTTATTACCATTAAACAAATTGTTTAATTAATTAATTTAATTTTTTTATTTTAAATTTTAAAATTTAAATATGTTTAAGTTTAAGAATATCTTCTTATATTTTATTTATTTACCTATTTTGTGTTATATCCCGCTTATCTTCGAAACTTGCTGTTAATAATGACAACAACAAAATAACCGTTGCATTTATTCTAAAAATAAACATGAAAGCTACACATTTAAATACAAGGATTTGTTCTGTAACTTAATCCTTTTAGAACTTCAAAACGAATCAAAGATTGAAAATTTAAATTATTTTAATATTACACTGCTTACCAAAATAAAGTCCAGGGTCGTTTACCCTAACTGTTTCCTTAAACCCTCATTATAGTTTATTACCTACATAAACGGACGCGACAACCATAAATCATTTCT
The DNA here is from genome assembly GCA_024586415.1 of Phrixothrix hirtus. Taxonomy (NCBI): domain Eukaryota; kingdom Metazoa; phylum Arthropoda; class Insecta; order Coleoptera; family Phengodidae; genus Phrixothrix; species Phrixothrix hirtus. Next base: position 1,848 of record JAHWXV010869417.1, read on the forward strand.
CTTGCACGCAATTGTTCACATAACAGAATATAGGTTAGTAAAATCACGATGATTTCAATGCAATGTTGCGAGAGTGCAACATTTTTAATTCGAAATATCTCGTTAACAATTAGCGATAGCGATAAATATTATAGCACCTTTTCTGCTCTATTTTCAATTTCCTACCACATATTACAAGAACGTATGGTGTTTTCTTAACACCCTGTATATAAATCTCACGTGGAGACGCGAACATGTACGCCCATTTTAATTTTAAGGTGATGACGCAGTTGTGAAGTTTGAGTAAGCCAACGATCAATAATGAAAGTTTTAAAATTTGTTTCGTATTTATTTAGGAAAAGTATTCAAGCTTGTGAAATATCTTTTATAGATGCATGTAAATGACTTCATGCGATATTAAATTTATTTACTTACTAAAATTATTTAAATGGACATCGTTTGTGTTGTACAGTTTATAAAACTGTTAATAAAGAATAAAATGTATCAGAAGAATACTCATATATGTATGTATGTATTAAGCGTTTAATATTTTTGAAATTATAAACGGTTTGTATCATAACGGTCCATAGCTTTCCTTTATTCTTGTACACATAAGTGATTTCCGGGCACTTAATCTAATGCGGGCTGCATGTTGTCGACCTTTGGCTTATATATTTTAACTAAACGTTCAGACTTTTAAAATGAATAATAAAGTGTTTTATGTATTGAGATTATTCATTACAGGGTTTATGTATTAGAAACTAAACTGGTTTAATTTAAAAATAATTTTCTAGGTCTACAAAATTGAATTTTAATAAATTTAGCATGATTACGTAGCAAAAATCCAATGTAAAGGAAAATAATCTTTGTAGTTTACTGATAGGAGTGGTCTACCGCGCAGTTTCCTTTTATATTCTTATCATTTTCCTATCCAGTTATCACAAGCGTGCATAAAATGCTGGAATTGCAACTACCTATATAAATATATGATAACAAAAAGTTTAATCATGCATTATCATAACATTTGGTATCTTATTTATTGTCTTTGAATTTATAATGATAAATTGTAGTCGTCACATTCCTCAGTAAAATGCGTCATGCCTATTAAAAGTCTGTAAACATTTGGAACAAAGCTATTTGCACTGCATAAAATGTGAATAATTTATTAAACATGGTTAAATGATCTACAGGATTGTTCCTTATATTCTGACCACCACTTTATTTGTTTTATTATTGGAGATGCAAAAGAGTTTCATATGAAAGTTGTAAGACTGTACCTACATACATACATATGTATGTATATTTTTAAAGATATAGTTAAGAACGGATTGCACGTATAAATCACGTGATACGATATATACTTATCCTTTTTTAAATAGAACACCCTATGCATCATTGCATTTTCAAATAGCTCTTGATTCTGAATGTATAATGTTATTATGTATACATACATAGGTCTATTTTTAATACTATTTAACATATTTAAAGATGTAAAATACAGTTACTTTCAAAATGGAGCGTACACATACAACAAATACAAATTTTGTTGATTTACGTATTAAAAAATTAGTATTTTCTCGAAAAAAGCATAGTGTTTGATAAATATATATTATGTAAAAAATACGTTGAAACTTAAATAGTTTATGTTCTTGTAACAAAAGTCAATATCAACTCCATATTTGTATGACGCAGAATTGAAAGTACATTTTGTAAAAAAGACTACACATGGAGTATAGCCGTGTACTTATCTTAACTCATAAGTGGGAAATATTAATTATTTATTTCCAGAGTATAGTTGACGCAATATAATCAGTTTTAACACTGTGATAGCAACATGGAAAACAAATGCAAACAAACGACCTACATACGCGTAAACATGCAGTGGAATTATATAGCCAAGGTAGATAACTCTAAAAAATTGATGAAATAATTAGCAGGAGACATTCTATAGAACAAAAAATTATAAACAAGTAGAAAAATGAAGGATTTTTCGAAAATAAAACAGGTTGCGGTAGAAAAAGTGTATCAACGTCTTCTGATGAATGCTTTATTGTAAGGATAATGAGGAATAATCCAAAGAATAGTGTGCCTAAATTACAAAGCGAAGTTTTAGCTAGAACTTAAAAAGAAATTTATATAGAAACTATACGACATTTCGTACGTTGCTACGGGTACAACGGGTGAAGAAAGCGTTCTACATTTAGAAGCCGATTGAAATGTACGGTTTTTACGAGATATTCTGTGCCGGTGTGTCTAAATTACGAAACGAAGTAGTGTCTGGAATTAAAACCGATATTTATACAGAAATGTAGATACGAGTACAACTGGAGAATAGCTCGTAAAAATTCTACATTTCAGCAGTTAGTCGGCTTCTAAAATGTGGAGCGCTTGCTTCTCGCGTTGTACCCATAACAACGTACGACTTGCCACACAGTTTCTGTACACATTTCTTTTTAAGTTCTAGCTATCACGTCGTTTAGTAATTTAGGAATAATGTTCTTTGGATTATTCTTCATTATCCTTACAATAAAGTATTCATCAGGAGACGTTGATACCCTTTTTCTACCGCGAATTGCTTTATTTTCGAGAATTCATTCATTTTTGTACTTGTTTCCAATTTTTTGTGCTGCAGAATGTCTTCTGCCAATTATTTCACCAATTTCTTGGAGTTATCTACCTTGGCTATATAATTCCAATGCACGTGTACGCGTATGTACTTCGTTTGCTTGAATTTGTTTTCCATGTTGCTGTTACTGATTATATTGCATCTATTACACTACTGGAAGTAAATAATTAATATTTCCCATTTATGAGATAACACAAGTACACAAAATTTTGGATACCTTTGTGCAGTTTTTTTTACAAAGTATACGCTCAATTCTGTGTCATACAAATATGAAACTGGTCTTGACTTTCGTTATGAGAAAATAAACTATTTAAGTTTCAATGCATTTTTTAAACAATACATGTACAGTCAGTCACAAAAGTCTATATACACTCCCCTAAATTGACAGTATTGTTAAAAGCAAAACATTAAAGGAAATATAAATTTCACAAATTGCATTATTTTTATAGCGATTTCTTAATATAATCACAATTAGCAAGCATTTTTAAATAGAACAGTAAAATCAAAATAATGGCGCCACAAATTCTACATACACTAAGCACTTTATTTGGTAATATAATATTTGCTGACATTTCCACCAGCATATCAAGGAATTGTAATAGTTTTAGTTTAGGCTAACTTTCCATTAGCACATTCGCATTCAGATAATAAATACATTATAGCGGAATTATATCAAAATATCGCGTAGACAAGAGCTTTCGATGAATATACGGAATTTTATTGTAAAATCATGCGCGGAGAACAAATTTTATAGTGAAATAGCAAAAATTATGAGAAAAAGTCGTGCAAGTCGTTCACACAGTTTTAAGAAATTTCAACTGTACCGGTACAATAACTAATAAAGTGAGATCCGGCCCACCTAGAATCTTAAATAATAGAGATATTCGAAGAGTTTTACGAAAACTTAAAAATAATCCCACAGTAGGTGCCCAGAAATTATCCGAAGACATTGCTAATACTAGCCAAGAAACCGTACATGCAGAGATAATACGAAAAGTTATTAGGAATGGAAGGGTGCCGAGAAAGAAACAAGAAACCACTAATTTCAAAAATAAATCAATAGAAAAGGCCCGAGTTTGCTAAGCTGTATATTAATAAAGATTTTACATTTTGGAAAAGGGTTCTCTTTACCGATGAAAGTAAGTTTACCTTTTTGGTTCTGATGGAGGGGAAAAATTTGGTGTGGAACAAACGAAGAACTGAAAATACAAAATTTAGTGACTACAGTCAAGCATAATGGAGGGAATGTGATGGTATGGGGATCGATGGTAGCATCTGGAGTTGGTAGTTTGGCAAAAATCTGGTGCCATCTATTGATCTTTTGGGACTTGAATGTCAACGGGTCTTGCAGCAAAACAATGACCTGAAACATACGGCTCGTAATGTGAAAGAATGGATCCTTTAGAACGTCTCCAAGCAATTGCATTCCCTTCTTCAATCACCCGACCTTAATCCCATTGAACATATATGGGACGAGATCGAAAGCAAATACCCTATTACTAACCTAGTATCGTTGAAGAATGCTTTAATTAAAGTATGGGACGAAATCTGTTCCAGCAGACGGAAAATTTGGTTTTATTGATGCCCCAACGATTACAGGCCGCCATCGATTTAGAAGGAGGTCCTACAAAGTATTAAATTTCACATCAAAAATATACACTGTTTCCGAGTTATAAACACTTTTCTGTGTAATAGACTTCCAACAAATTCATCTAGCTGTAATGTATATATTTGGAATCTGTTTAGTTTTTGAAAACACTGTATGCTTATTTTGACTTTAAAATTCACAATTGCACTTTTAATAAGAAAACAAGTACGCTGTTAATATTAAGCAGAGCTTTTGGAAGTTATCGAGAAGCACAACGTCTCTATCGGCTAATTTTGGCCATCCTCGTGTCGCATTAATTGTTGTAATAGAAAAAGAGCTACTTCTGTTGAAAATAATCCATAAATCAGTACAAGAACAACTTCCTCAAGAAAAACCGTGCAAAAATGTTTGAAAGAACGTCAACTTCATCCTCATCATTTTTAAAGAGTTTAAGCCTTTTTATTAGGTAATGTACCTTGCTAGGGTAGATATCTTCACATAGTTTCAAATAATGTGAGGAGAAACGTCGGAATTTAAAGGAAAGTTATTTGCTGATGAAGCGGGATTTATCAGGTTTTAATATGTCTATTATCGGGCAAATAAGAATCTACGCGTAATAATTCAGAGACATCATCAATAAAATTTTTACCTAAACATAGGGGCAGGCATTGTTAACAATATCTTAATTAATTGCTTCTATTTTTTCTTCCCGCCACAATCTACAGAGCTCGTTTGCAGAGATATTTTGTAAAATCAACGTAGTTTTGTTTTAAAACTGTTTCTCTACCAACTTGGAGATGCATGCGGTACGTGTACAATGGTGCAACACTGCACTTTAATCGCGCAGCACCAGGATTCTTAAATAATTAATTTTCTGAGAAATGGACCGCCAAAGAATTCTGTGTCTGGTCACATCACCGAAATGGTGTCAATTTATTTTTGTGGGAATATTAAATTGTGTATTTACACCTAAAAGATAAAGTCCATATTTTTAATTAGAAGTATACCTATAATATGCCGCAAAATGTTTTAGTATTTAGCCCGACCGAGACGACATCTCAATTTTTATGTGAACAAACCCGCTGCCATTTTTAGCATTTATTATGAGTTTTGTATTGATGTGTTTCATTGCGTTATTAAATTAGTGTTTTTCCTCCTTTACTTTAGTGCCATTCATTTATTATTTAACAAATGGAGTTCATGATTGTTTGTCTCCTTTTTAACTGCCGATATCTAGGAAACCATAGTTATATTAACTTTTTTGTTTAACAAAAGGAATCTGCCTATGACAGTTGTTAGTATACGCAAGAGAGTACTATCGATGTATGTAAACTTGAGATTAGTGTTGTAATAAAAATGTACAGACAGAAGAATCTGTTTTTATAATGCACGCACACGTTTTAAATATAATCAATAACTCTGGCTTCATTGAGTTACATTATTTATCTTATAACGCTGATTTGGACCCAGTCAGTTTTCTTCTATTTAAAATAGTGCAAAAGTACTTTAGAGGAAAAAAGATTTCTTCAGATACTGGGTTAATGTATGGTATTAGTTAATATTTTGCAGACGCTCCGAAAGAATTTTTTTCTGTCGAAATGGCAAAGAAGTTGTGCGTCGTTTTCGTAGTTAAAATTGTAAATTACTCTAATAATAATAATTAAGTTTAATGCAAATAAATTTAAACATTTTTTAAAAATGCTTCCCTAATATCAGATACAATTCGGCGATGTAGGTTCAAATTTAACACTGAATTTTGGTGCTACATCTAATGCAATTTATGAAATTCAAAATGGCGTTTTTGTTAATGTACCAGTCTACTTACAAGGCTTGCCTTTAAATGATTTTATTTAGTTTTGACGGCAATGTCCGAACAACCTGTTGCAAATTCTGTTGCGCAACGAATTATAATCAAATTCCTTTGTAATGAAAATATTAAATCTGCTGAAATTATTATAAAGCTTTATCAACAATTTGGGAAAAAGACTCTATCAAAACGTCAAGTGTGTGATTGGTGTAAAAAGTTCCGCGAATGCAGAGCAGACGTCGCAAATTTAGTGCACGCGAGGTGATTTCGAAGACCTGTCACTGATGTGTGCATTCAACGGGTTGATGAGTTTATTCGTCATTCTAGGTGGATTTCTGTGCCTGATTTATTAAGGGTACTGGAAGTATCCTGTTCATCAAGAGTGGAAGTATAGAAAAATTTGTACCAGGTGGCTCCCGAGGCTGATTTCCCTAGAGAAAAACAGAAGATAAGTTACTGCAAAGCTTTTAAGGTGCCTTGAACAAGAAGCAGAAGTATTTCCAAACAACTTGTTTACTTATCATGAAAATTACCTTCACCATTTTGTCCCAAAAAGCAAGCAGCCAAGTTTAAAATATATGCACAACACATCACCGGCTCTCAAAATAGCGAAAACTGTTCTTGCAGTTGGAAAGGTAATGACGGCGGTGTTTTAGGATGCAGAAGATGTCATGTTTATATTTACTGTCAACTATACTCTAAAATAGTTAAACCTGCTTTTAACATAAAAATATATAAATGACCAATCGGAAGTGTCATTCTCCTTCATGATAACGCTCTTCTCCATACTGCCTAACTGACTAACGAGACATTGACCAAATTGTATTGAGAAACACCTTTATATCCTCCCTATAGTCTCCGTTTACTGATTTCCAACTGTTTGCACCTCTAAAAGAAGTCTTAGGATGCATCAGATTTGAGGAGATGAATGTCAACAATGTTGTGCATAATTGGTTCGGCAAGCAGCCAAAAATATTCTATAAAGAAGGAATTATCAAGATCTCAAGAAGATGGCCGAAGTGCATGAAACTGTAAGGAGGGTATGTCAGAAAATAGCATAAGTTAGTTTATGAAAGTTTTATTTACATAAAACGTTGTAAGTAAATACCGGGTTAAATTTGAACATAGTTTTTCATTTTATACATTTTTGTAAGTACTGTAACAAAATTAGAAACAATAATAATTTGATCATTTTAAAATATTTTATGGAACACAGCAAAAGATTTCTTAGAATTGAAATAAATGATGTACCCAATCATGAATGACTCATTAATGTAACTGATATGTATCTTAATAAATTCAAGGTCAACAATGAGTCACGGCATTGCAATTTATTGCATTATTATGGTCACTAATTTTATTGCTTACACCATAGAATTTTCTATTCTTCTTTCTATATAAATAGCAGATTAGATTCCCTTAGTTGTTAGTTTTCTTAAGAATCTGTTATACTGTTACCTGTTATACATAAATAGAAATATAAACGTACTATGAAATAAATATTTATGTAAATAAGAGTAAATAAATAATTCGATTCCGGGAAACAACTTATTGAACGTAGTGACGGGAGTTGCTTGCATTATTTGCCGTTTTAAATTGCCAATGCTTTGGCTTGCTTCCTTTGTTGGTTTTTTTCTATTCCAAATTTTCTACTTTCTCAACCTAAAATTGTCAAGTTGAAAATATAGGGAAAGATAGGTAAACGGCGAAATGTATAATTAATATTTAAGTAAGCATATTACATGGCTAATGTGAATGTGATCCAAAGATACGATATATCTTTGAAGTAGTAGTACTTGGCAGGTAGGAGGTTGGGGATAACCAACTGGGGAATATTCAATTCCCCAGGCTATGCCATTTCGATAGACGTGATGGCATTGAACATAAATTATGTATTTGTATTGAAAAGTTTATGAAAGTTGCCGAATCCCTTATTTAAATGCTTTTTCGTTGCCATTTCGACGTCGGTCGTCATATGAACGTTTTTTACCTTCTCTTGCGTATATGACATAATATAGAGAAATCATATTTTCGGTTAAACGTTTCGATGTCCAGTTTTTAGCGGAAATACACGTTTTCAGGTCCCCTGAATCCGAAAAACGTGTTTTTGGTGTGTGTGTGTGCGCGCGCGCGCGCGTGTGCGTGCGTGCGTATTTGCGTGCGCTCGCGTGCGTGCGTGCGCGTGTGTGTGTGTTCGTATTTAATATATTCAAATGGAATTTAGTAACCTTACTTTTTATGGTAATGGTTGTTTTAAACAAAAAATTATTTTTCATTTCAAGGACATGCGGTTCCTCTGAACTACTATATAATAAAATAATTAATAAAAATCGTAAAAGCATAAAACTTTTAAAAAATTTTAAAAGTAAAATTACGATTGACAAGTATCTGTTTAAGAATGCAGTAACTATGCTCCTAACGTGTTCAACGTTTTTGAATCTCATGAGCGTATCCTGTGACATTGTAACCGTTGATTCTACCAGCAATGTAAGCAATTTTCATACTAACTTATTATATGAATAATTTATTTGTCACCTAGTTTTATTAATACACCTTAAGAGCACTGTTTGTAAAGTCTGTTTAAACTATTTATTAAACAGTAAAATTATTAAGGAATGAATACTAAAATGTTTTAAACAAGAATTAATAATTATTAATCATTCATATTTATCTTAATAGATAAGAGGTCAAATTAACATGCCAACGTTATTCAAAATTTATAATATATTTTATAATAATTCTACTATTTAATTTATAGTGTAGATATATTTTATAAACACTATTTCTAATATATAAATAGCCTAAAGTTACTTACCTAATTTTGATTTATATTGCATTTTGTTATAATATATCAAAAAACTAAATTATATCCGTCCATTTTGTGGTACAGTTAAAGTAGTTAACTTTAAATAGAAAATTATAAAAAGCTTTATATTTATTTATAAATTTTGAGTTACAAATTTATCTGGATATGCATATTTCAAGTAATACCATTTTATAACTGCTATATAACTTTACTATTCAATACATTATAACTTTAATTAATCACAGCAATACATTTATATAGGCAAATCTTTTTCACGTAATGAACGACAGAAAATATAAAGAGTTAATAAAAACATTATTATTTTATCGATTTACGTGATAAACATGCGTGCGATGGGAATGACGATATCCAACATTAAGATACGGTAATTGATAAAAAAGATACTAGAAAGAATCTGTAAGAAAATCATCAAAATAAAAAAATTAATTTCAAACCAGGTAGAGTAACAACAGTTAGTAATTCGAAAACCATTTTATAATTCAAATTGTTTTAATATAAAGAAAAGCATCCACCTAATCGTAAATTTAATAATAGTACTGATAGTCCATCGTATTATAAATTTATAACAAATAGTCCTGAAAAAAATATCATAGTCATATACTTGTATCAATTTAAAATTTCAATAAAGTGGCTAATATTACTTAGATTTTTGTTTTAATCCATAATTTTAATTTAATTTGTATTAGAAACACTTGTCATTGGTTATTTAATTCACACTGATAGATGACTTCCACTTGTTGAATTGTTTATTACCAGCAGTCGAGTAAAGTATGACAGGTAACTCAAAAGTGTTCATTTTTGATTTAGCATTGTTGGATTGTATAGCTTTCAATAAATCGATATATATTTTAAGTGAAAATTATAAATCTTAAGTTACTTTATTCATTGAAGTTATTTTATGAAGTTTCGGAATAGTTTATTATGTCAGTTTAATTACTCAAGCTTTTGCAACAGTATAGACTGTCATTTGCGATAAACTTCATGTTATTTTACAATGTAGCAATTGTGTATCAGCTCATCATGTTTTGCGATTTTCTAACGGAGCTTAGTCACTGATAATAGCAAGTCCTAGAATACATAGAAGAAGGTGCTACGGTCTTCGACGATGAAACCGGAATTTTACTCTTTTGTATCAGCAGCTTGGGTAACAATGGTTTACGTATCGTACCTATCTTGTATGTGTTTAAGTGGACTCTTAATTAGTCTATTTAAATTACAATTGACCTTTTTTGCAATTTCTGGCAGTTACCAAGGTTATTTAACAATTCGAAATAGCGTTTCTACTTTAATGTATTATCAAATATATAGTTCTATTTTACCCATATTTCAAATTTAACATTGAAAATTTTTAAATCATAATGAAGTTACCTTATTCATTCTTCCCTAATTGCTGTAAAACTACGCAAGTAAAATTAATTTGATACCCTCAAAGTTCATACGTTATGTATTTAAAAAAAAAGTATTAGCAACTGCTTTGCGTCAAAAATTCGTTTTGTTTTATTTGATTACCTTCTTTATTTCTCAACTAGGATAAAACTTAGCCCTTTATCAGTAGATTCTCTAATTTTATTTGTCAATATTGCTAATCATATTATAAAGTTAATTATATAGATATTCGTTTAATAATTGAACTTTGAATTTTTAACAGTGTGTTTAGTTCAGGTACATGCAATAATTTCGATATTTCGTTCGAAACTTTTCAAATCGTCCTCGTAAGCATAATGTAAAATTCTTCATATTCTGCTCGAATTTGATTGAACTTATTTTGATATTTAATTTGACCTTTAAGGCCAATATTTGCGTACGCCGGTAGGAAATTTATTTTTATTGTTTAAATAACTGATTATTTGGAGTTTCTTGATTTTAAAAAGAGTTTTACTTTCGCGATTGATAATAGAGTCGAAAAGAATACTTATTCGAGATAGCTCAGTAAAATTGGTATAAGAAGAAACCGGCTTTGATTCTCGTTAAAAACAGAGTATCTGGAAGTGTGTTTAAAAGGAACGTCTTTGTTTTACCGGAGTTGCTACAATTATGCACTTAAATTAGCAAATATTTACTGTTAGTGAAATTGTGCTTGTTTAAAAGCACTATGAGTCTACAGTCTACGGAATTATAGAGTTTAATTATTTATCGTTCAGTATTTCTTCGTTCTGATCATCTTATCGCTGTAATGACTAGCTAGCCTCTGGAATTGATTACATGAGCGAACGATGGGCCTTCACTGCTTCATAAGTCTGAGATCCACTGGAAATCGTTTCGATTTTAGTGCTTGGAAGAAGGCATTGTCTGCCACCTTATTAATCTGAACGTGATTTCACCGTTTCGCTGCTGAATAGCGTTTTCTTCCTTTGGAAAACAACAAACTTCATCTATAATTAGGCTGTCATGATTAGGTTCATTCAAATACGATACGAAGACACCAGGTTAATTTTATAAGCTTACCGCTGACATTTGCCTTAATGTACTTCCGAATGCGGCTACGTTTATCCATTCAGTGTAATTCTGTATTGATATCTGGAACTGGAATCTACAATAAATTAAATTTTTGAAGAATTTGTATAATTATCAATGCTAGGGTACTAAAATTATAAATCACTTCTAATAAATTTTAATTAAATTTTTAACAATTGCGATTTTCTAAACTGTCAAATAAATTATTTAATCGTTTTACGTAAACAAAATATTTATGTATGTAACTTGACAAGAATAGAAAACAAGAGTTTTCTGTAAACTGCTGGATTATTTAGCGTAATCGATACCTCTTTTAGTAATTTTGCAATCTACCGAAACTAACAAAATTAAATATATGAAGCTACACAATTTACTTAAACATTCAATATTTTATTTTATCTGCTAGTGTCATCATAACAACGTTAAAAGCACCTAATTGAGTGTCATAATGCCATTCATTATGAAACTGAGTGTTGTAATGCAATTAATTATAGCACTAAGTACTGTAATGAAATTTATCAATATCGTAATAAAAAATATTATTATGAATAACTTGGTAATTCATTATTAACCAAACGAGAACACCTCGTATTTTTAACTTAAGCAATATTTCCAAACCATTCAAAGCTATTAATTTACATTTCGCTTTTTGCTTGTTTACTCTAGCAGATAAAACTTTGTATGCTACGGAGATCGTAATTACTCATGTGAGCGACCGACGCGTTTATCGATAATGTATACGATTATCATCATGATCTTAGAAACATAAATATTTATTATAACACCTTTCAGTCAGAAGCAATTATCAATAATAGCAACCACTTTTAAATAATATTTACTTCTAAAAATTTCGAAATATTATCTGGTGAATTAGTGTCTCTATCAATATATTTTTATACAGGGTAAATCAGATTAATTAATGTAATAAATAAATTCTTTACAGTATTTCACGTTTACAATTTAATAAGCTGTAATTCACAAAAATTTTAGTAACCTTTGAAGTTGAATTAACTGAAATAGGTCTAGTCGTTGCAAAATTATTTATAATTATCATATGTATCTATCCAAATTGTAATTTATATAAATTAAATAAAACCTGTTCTGTTCGTTTCCTGAATTGCAGATTTTTACTCAAATTTCTTACCTTCCTTATTTAATTAAATTTTGTAATTAGAATATAAGCTTTCCACCTGTAGCATTAACTGGGTCGAATTGGCGTGAGATTCTCGTTTGGTTGTACCAAAGAATATATGACCAGAGATAAGCCAGTGACGCCCATTTATAATTGCTACTATTGATTTTCATTTCGTTTTGTTCAATAAGATTTTTGCACTTTGTTTACTTGTCTTTTAGGAAATATATTCGCAACAAACTAGCTTATACCCAGCCTACTGAAATTTCCAAGCTAGAGTGAGTGTTATCTGCACAAAGTATAGATAGTACACCTTGTTACGTGCAGATTTAGCCGAATTTGTTCGCAGTGACAAGCTCAGTTTTGTATTCGATTTTACATTGAATATTATTTAGTAGGTATTATATATTAACTGGGCGTTATAATTGAATCTATTTGTGAATTTCATATTGTAGTAATGTGTTTTTAAAATTAAGATACCATTTTCATTTATGGAGATTAGTGTTTTATTTATAAGTTAATTATGTAGGTATTCATTTGAATCTTCTAGGATTTCAACGGTAAACATTCCTTTAGAATTCCTAACAAAGACCAAAAGACCGTTTCTTAAATTTTTTCAACAATAATCGTTTCCGAGTTTATAATTGTTTTCTCTTCCGTGAAATCTTTTCCAATTTAGTTTTCTAAACTAAAACCAAAGCTATATTTTAAAATGAATAAAACAAGAAAGAGCGGTTCACTTTGATGTATAAATAATATAAATCTCTGTATAGTATTTGTAAATATTACTTTCAAAATACTTATAGATATAGTAAAGTATCAACAAAATCACTTACACTTATTCTATTTACGGAGAAGTACTATCAAATCTATCAACTCCGTCCTTGAAATATTTTAATAACATAGAAGATATGAAAATAATTAACTCTGCTTTATGAAAAGGATATGCGTTTCATGAAGCCCATCCACTTTGTTTAAGAATTAAAGTTTACAGCAAACATAAAATATTTGTCCATTTTATGTAAAGAAAAATATTCTGCTTGTAAAATTCGCTTTAATTTCGTTATGTGAACAGTAAAACTCTTAAATTGTGTACTTTATACATTCGTGTCCGCAAATAGACGTAGTGTTATTTTTAATTTCTCGAAAAAGTCACTGGTCATAAAATGTTTTAGTTGCGTTGAATATCTTAGAATATTAGATAATTCCTATAATAACTGTATTGAAAATATTTCGAGTTTTTCACTTTCTTAAACACCCTGTAGAAATTAACGAAATGTTAACATATGTTTTCTAAGTTTTTATAAATAGTGACTTTTTTCGAAAAATTAGAAATAAGACATTTACAAGAATACTTACGTATATTTGAGGACATACTATATATCGAACAGGTTCAAAAATAAGTACCTGTAGGAAAAGTACCATAAAATTGGCTGAAAACCGAAACTAAACAAAACAATAATGCTACTTCTAATTTTTCTAAAGAATATATATTAAGTTCATATGTCTATTAAAACTAATAAATTATATAAAAAAATAAAGTTAAATAAAATCCCATAAAACTGTTACATATGCCTTTTTCCAGTACTTATAAGCAATAAACATAAATGCCAAAAAAATGTAAGAACTACTTGATTATGAATTATGAATTGCTAACTCTCGATAATAACGCCCCGGCTATTATCCTTATAAATAAATACTAACAAAGTGAAAAATAAAATCTTGTATGCTAGAGTTACTAAATGATAACGCCCATCGAGAGACATTCATCTCTCCAGTCAAAGGCCCTCGGATGAATTCGTCGCTCTCCGGGCGTTATCCTTGGTACATAAATAGCTATTAGTTTTTACTTCGCTATTATTTACTTATAATACCTTGAATACGAGATACATAAAGCCATCTACTGCTGAGGTATTATAAGTGATATTTCTGCATTTGAGGGAGTTACAATGGTATGTGAGGGAGTTATGCATTCATGACTTCCGCTAATAATGTCCCAGCTGTTATAATTATAAGTAAATGATAACGAAGTGAAAAATAAAATCTTATATGCATCACTGTAGTTACTACATAACTCCCTTAGTGCATACACAGATATTAAAGGTATTGGATTTGCTGTGTTGTTATAATTTATTAGTTAATGTTTGCTTTCTTTTTATTGGTAATAATTAAATAACTAATATATTGTTCAATATATAAAATAATTTATTGTATTTAAATAATTTATTATTTGGAAAGGCGCGTGTTCTTGAAAATGATTGTACAGGTCGGCCGTTTTAACTTGAGAAAAGGCAAGTCGATTTAGTCGATTTAGAATGCGCTATATCGGATCAGATTTATTGAATTATTACAATTCATCTAAGAAGCCAAATTAAAACTAATTTATTGTTAGTATAAATATAATGAGAACCCCAAAAATATTTTTATTAAAAATTATGCGTAATGAATTAAATAGTCCGAACTTTTTTCAATAAATTGTTACAAAAAAAGTATAAACTTAATATTGTTTAGAAACTTCATTGCGTTTTTATAAAATTGCGTAATAAATAAAATAAGAAAGGAACTATTGAAAATGTTTTATATCAGTGATTACTTTAAATAAACAAACAGAATCTATAATTGTTTTGAATTTCAAAAATGTTAAAGAATTGTAAAAATAAAATAAAAATTATTGAATGAAATTGCCAGGTTATTAGTTACCCTTTGGCAGATTGAGTAATTCCTCTTTAAAAATTAATTAATTTGCTTTAATTAAAACGTGAACTGGTTGTAGTTTTGGATAACCAACGCAGTTTTAAAGGATTTGTTATAATCCTAGGGAGGAAAGACCTTTTTGCAGAACAATAGTTTTATAGTTCTTTTATTTTTATTTGAAGAGTTGGATATAAATTCGTTAACTTTATTTATTTTGTGAATTACCTAAATATTATTTAAGAAAGAAATACAAAGACCTTTCCGAAACTACTTCGGATGCAAGTCATACAAATGCAAACAACGTGGTTCAATGCCTGCACTACATCTGATATACTTTACTAGCCCTAAAGGAATTTAAAATTTTAAAATAACACTACGTTGAATGTTTAGGAAGTTTTAAATTTTTTTCTAATTTGATTTATATGTTGGAATAAAATATTACTTACTTTAATGCTTGTTCATATTTTCGTGGTAAATAATACGTTCTGCAAATTTTTTGTTTCTAGCAATTTGAATTATCTTCGCCCTAGACCACGAAGATTTTACGGCGTTTTCGCTTTAAAGCTGTAGATAGCTTTGGCTGTTCGTATTGCACACCTATGGGCTTGTGATTTTCACGTGGTTAGTATCCCCTGCTTTTAGGCCGGTTTCAAGTCGCGTTAATACTCGGTGCACTCCCGGACAGTTTTAATTTTAATTACGTTAGGTTTAGTAATCGTTTTAAAGATTCTGTGCTGTAGCGGACTTCACTTTAAAATATTTATTTATATGTTCTGTGAGAGTACTTAAACTACTTTAGCTGTCAAAGTAGCAATGATCTTTCCGCTAGTGTACGCGTTATAAGTCATTTTAGCACCTCATGAAAAAGATGTTAAGTTGTCGTTATGTAAGGCTTTTATCAATTTCTATAGATTCCTTGTCCTCATTCGTTTGGCAAATCAGGTGTCTGTATTTCAAACTGAATTTAGTGTATGTCTAGTTTGAAACTGTTGGTTCTGTACGCGGTAACTTCAACTCTGTGCAATATTCCGTGCGATGCCCTGAGTTTGTGGTAATTTATTTTAAAGTAGCATGTTTAGGTTTTTTTTTATATTTTATGATTCCAGAATTTCTTGTATATTCCTTTTATTGGGCACGATTCGTCTTGGCACTTCAATCTTTAGCTTACTTCACCCACTATGAAATTCTTATGTCCATTTCGCGGATGTAACTATCACGTTTGTTGAAGTTTATTAGTTCCCAATTATCTTTTTTTTTGTTATTTGAGAAATTACTTGATTTAGGTTTAAAACACCCTTATATAATATTTTATATAGAATCCTTTCAGAGAAATGAAGTACCTGTGAAGTTATTTAATTTTTCTGTGTTGGAGTTATGTGATTTGTGTTAATTTACGCAAGGTGCAGTTATTTTTCAGCTTACAACGCCCGACCTATATTTGAAATGTTCCTTAGCCCACGTACGCTAGTGTCGTTTTGAACTACTGATTTTAAAGCAGTACGGGTGACCAGCCTTTTTATTAACTTTACTGATAATTCGTGTTTTTCCCGTTATCTATTGTTTATTTGAATTTTTAACCAATGATATTTGAATTCACAGACGTTGACACTGTTTTTACCAGGTACTTCGTTTTTACAAGTAGGACATGATCTCTGTGGTTTCGGAATTATTACAAATATTAAAGGTGTATTAAATACAATTCATATCAATCACAAGCAGTTAGACTATTGTAAAATCTATAATTTTAATATTCGAGTTTCAATTTAAATCGTACACTGTCTGAGCTTCACTATTTAATTTCATGGAGATGCTAATTTTTGTCCTACCTCTGCGTGATTTTACATTTATCTAATGTTTTTATTTACTACTTAATATTTAATATACTGGCTTATGTGATTATGCTGTGCTAAATTGATCGATTGTTAGGTACATTTATGGTGAAATTCAAATTAATAAAAAATTTTAATTAAAATATTAAATTAAACAATGCAAAATTTAGCGATAATATTAAACACAATCAAGTCTATAAAACTACAGAGTAAATTGTTAAGCTTTAAATGCTTGTAACATTTTTCTTAAAGAGTTTAAATAGTTATTTTCAACACAAGTGTGTCATTATCCCATATTTCAGGCCCGAAATCGATTTGAATGAGGCGACAGCCGAGTATCGAACATATTTTTTGTGTTTGTTTAAGCATATTCTGAAAAAACACTAATTTACTGTACATTTTAAAGTTAATTGTGACCGTTGTCAAACTAGGTACATAAACGGAAAAGTATACATATTTAGTTAAATATCATATTTCTGGTTATGTATTTTAAAGAACGAATACAAAAATAATATTAAAAAATTAAATTAAAACTATAATATTTATAAACGTAAATATTAATAACAAAATTAACTCTCTATTATAAGAAGCTACACTATAAAAATAAATGAACAAATTCTGTGAAGAAGAATTTACTCATTTTCTATTGATACAGCAATTAAAAAGAATAAGAAGTTTTACTTCAAAAATAAAAAAACTAATTTAGGTCTTCCAACGGGTTTATTGAATAATGAATTACGCTTTATCTTAGATAAAACACAAGTTTATAGACAACTTTATTAGTAAAATTATGTTCTTACTTCGTCTTTAAATAGAATAATAATTCTATGTCAGATAAAATATGTTAATATGTTTTCATTAAATAATTATCGATATATTATACTGCCTTTAAGTAGTAATAGCCAAGTGTTTTAAAAACTTTGTCAATTTTTGCCATTTAAAATTCTTTAACATGAATAGAAGATTGAATATTTTTATCTATTTTTAGTGATTAATTTTAATATCAAAAGGTCCACTTTTTTTTAAAATACTGCTTTGCTAATGATGCTCAAATGTGGTACACAATTACAAAACAGGCATAGTTTCAATCAAAGATGATAACCAGTGTATTTAGACACAAATGTATGGTTGATAACAACATTCATCATTCAATCAACGTTTGAAAGTTATTGCTTTATGCAAATATTTTATTTACAATGCATTTAAATACCTCATCAAACTTTACATATGCATTTCTCAAATTAATTCTAATGTAAAATATGTTTAATAATTTTTATATATTTACATTAAATTTCCACAAAGTTTCATTACAAAAGTAAGTAGAACAATAATACAATAGACATACTAAATAACAGCATAACATCATTTAGTTATGAAGTTATAAAACAATAAAATAATTGAAAATAATTCTACGAACAAAAGAAATAGTATTTAAGTTAAATATAAACTAATTTCTACCGTTCTATCTATATTTCTACATATGAGGTCATCCCTATTCATACTAATATGATGGATCCACCCAACTTGGTGTCGCAATTTAGACGTCGTCAATTAGGCGTGTTGTCAACTAGGAACGCGGTTAATCAGGCATCCGGTTCATGAAAAATTTATTATATACTTTTTACATAAAAATTTAATTACATAATATGCATATGAAAAGTATTACTTATTGTACTCATAATGATAATATTTTATCCCTCAAAATTTATTGACGTAAAATCGGTCCAAGAAAATTTCAACATTCATCGTCTTTATCTGTTCAGAATTTTCTGTTACCATAATTTTCTCCAGCTGTAAATTTTCAATCTTAATCAGTATGTAATTAACAAAACAATTCTAGTTTTAGATATTTCACAAGTGTCGAAATTTGGTTTTTTGGACAGTTTGAAAGGTGTGTGTGGGAAATACTACAATTTAATTTAGTGAAATGGTTCAATTTTAAATTTTCAACGTAGGTTAGCATTTTTCATTAAAATATAGGAATTTTTATAGAAAAATAAAAAGGTTCAAATAAATTCCAGCGTATTGAAACAAAACAATCAAAGGACGTAGCAGTTCAACAAAGTGCAAGATAATAAAGAAATCGCTTGTATAATTTTCTGAAATATGTTTAATGTAAAAATAACACTTGACAATAAAGTTCAATGAATGAATACATAATTGGAAAGCGTTGAAATATTTAAACTGCCACGGCCACAAACAAGTTGTTAAATTTGGTTTGTAACAACACTATTTTGGACAATTCATTCAACGCTGCTTGGTGTAAATCAAATTTGTAACACCTCTTTCATTATGTCAACTTATTCAGCTGACACTGTATGTATCTAATTTTTAGAGTTTCTAAATTGCTGAAAAGTTAGTTAGTTAATGTAGCCTTCAACTAACTCAGATGAGTGAGAGGCAGAATTCTAAAAGAATAGTTCTTAACGTTTTCTTATTTGTTTTCGGAAATATTAAATTTATTTCTGTTTACATTTTTAATTTAGTTAATCAATAATGTATTGATGTAAAAACTTGAAACCAAGTTCCCTAAGTAGTTAAAAAGAATATTAAATTTGTTTACTGTTTCTAATTATCAAGTGATTCATCGTGATCGTCAGTTTGATATTGTCGGTAAAACTTGTGGTGGTGGAGTATTGCTAGCAGTTCATAGTGACATTAATTGTGAACAGATTGATGTATCACCATTATCTACGCCATTGCCCAACATTAACATTCTCGGATGTAAATGTTCTTTCAATTCGAACTTTTTTTATATTGTTGTAATTTATATACCACCCAATACAACAACTACTGACTATGAACATTTTCTTGATCTCTTGGAGCAATTATGTTATTGTAAAGATGTAATAATTTTAGGTGACTTTAATATTCCTCACTTCAATAATGAATTAGTAAATGATAACAAAACTAGAGTACTACATGATTTTATAAATATTTTAAACCTGTCACAATTTAGTGTTGTTACAAATGTAAATAATAGAATCCTTTACTTAGTAATAAGTAACATTTCATGCCAAGTTATAAGAGATATTGAACCTCTAATCAAAGAAGACAGTCACCTTCCAGCATTATCTATTAGCGTTGATTATAAGTACATATCTGAAATAATGTTTTCCATAAATAATAAGGAGCAGTTTTACGATTTAAAAAAGCCGATTTTCTTAACTTATATATGACGCTATTAAATACAGACTGGTCCTTTTTGGATGGTTACAATAATACAATAACGCTTGTGATAACTTTTCCAATAAGTTATATGAAATATTTGATATGTTTGTTCCGTATTGTCGGCAAAAAAGCATAGTTATCCCAGATGGTTCACTTACCAAGTCATTCGAAATATTCGTATAAAAGTTAACTATCTTAAAAGATTTCATTTCATTTCTGACCTTGATCAATTTAAACAGTATAGGACATCCATCAAACCACAGGCGATCTCATGGAAATAATGAATTATAGGCCGATTATCCTATCTAATTTTGGTAAAGTTTTTGAAATGATTTTGTGCACACGAATTTATCCTTTTGTTAGAAATTACATTTCTCATTATCAACATGGTTTTGTGGAACGCAGGTCAACTACAAGCAATTTAATGAATTTGACTCAATTTATATCTGGGGACAAGTAGATCTGGTTTACACTTATCTGCAAAGCGTTTGATACGATTTCACATTCTGTTATTATAACAATACTTGATACATTTGTAGTAGTTGCTTATTATTTCTCGTTAAATCTTATGGAGCTAACCGCAAGCAGTATATTATATATAACAATTATAAATCTAAGTTTATTGTTGCTTCATCAGATGTTCCGCAAGGCTTTAATTTGTGATCGCTTTCATTCCTTTTGTTCATAAATGATTTATATGATGAGCTCTCATGTGAAAATCTACTATTTGCTGATGATCTAAAATTGTATGCGACTGTTTCGAACATCTGTGATTGTCGCATGTTGCAATCACAAATAGATCAACTACTAAAATTGTGTGTTAAGAACGAACCTAAATTAAATATTTCAAAGTGTCAAATCATTTCATATACCCGTGTAGCGAATCCGATACAATTCACATATACTGTAGGATCTGAAGTTCTCATTCGTTCAACATGTATTAAAGATTTAGGCATCTATTTCAACTCAAATCTCTTCTTTTCCAACCACATAGACAAAATCCGTTTTTCTGCTATGCACTCGTTGGGTTTTATTATACGAAACTGCAGATCCTTTACAAATAAAACTGCATTAATAGTTTTATATTTTGCGCTTGTACGCTCTAAGATGGAATACTGTGCTTTGATTTAGAACTCTATCTACACATATCAAAAATTATGTTTGGAATCGGCCCAAAGAAAGTTTTTAAAATTTCTAACTTATAAACTTGACGGTATTTACCCCCAAAGGAGTCACCCGCACCCGTTAATATTATCTAGGTTTAATATTCGCTCATTGGAGGAAAGAAGAACCAAAATGAGCATAACCTTCCTTTACAATCTCCTACATGGTAGAATAGACTGTCCTGATTTATTATATCCTGTGAGTTTCTACGTACCACCTTATACTTCACGTTCATCTCAAACGTTTTACTATAAAAAACCTAATACCAACATATTGGTAAGTTCCCCTATGAACATGATGTG
>JAHWXV010869449.1:0-10805 GCA_024586415.1 Phrixothrix hirtus
CATACCTAATTAATTGAATATTATCCCAAAATATTTATTATAATAAACGAATACCACACATATTTTTAAAAGCTTACATAGTTATAATAAAAATTAACAATGAAATACAATATTTCTTTTTACTTACCGTTATTTTATGAATAAAACAGATACTAAAATCACAATTCTATTTGAGGAACACGTGTAAGCGTGGCCACCTCTCACCATACTTATTTTACATTGAAGCGTCAGCGGATTGCGGTAATGACTATCGCGTACTCTTAAGAAATGCATACTCTTAAGCGGGTCTACCCTACACATTTTTAGCTTTCGGCGGAGAATTAACTGCCGTTTTTTGATTTCTAGATCGGTAGTGTTGTTAGTTTTACAGTTTTCAATTTGTTCTTCGACATTAATGTAGTAGAAATTTTGAATGACCTTTACTCGTGGCAGTTTGGAAGATTACTGTCTTTACAATTGTCCCTGCAGATAACTAGTATTCAGTAATATACCATTTAATAACATTAATAAATCGACCATAAAATGTTAATGACAGTTTTAACGTTTGTACAGGGTTAAGCATAATATATAGTAGGTTATAAATGATAGAGTAAGGAATACAACACTATATTTAACAAAAGTAACATATCACAAAAAGTATGCTATTTAAGATAGACAGGGTTATCAAATGTTCCATCTTAAACATCGTCTTCCGGAAATTCTACCGTTTCAAGCAACATTCTTGTAAACGTTGGGCAAATGATTGAATGACACACTGATTCTTCACGTGCCCGGATAATTCGAAATGGGCCTCATCGGGATCAAGAGGTTAAGGAGGATTTCTGGATCGACGTCCATGCATTACAGCAATTCTGCTGCAAATGTCGACCGGGTAACTGTCGTCATCTGTCTAGTGTCTGAATGAAAATGTAGGTCAATGTGAATGATGAGGTGTAAGGAGCTTGCTAACTACCCAGTAATATGCTGTGGCGAAAAGCTGTGCAGTACCTGTGGTATCTATTATGTTCTTAGACGGTTACTACACGAAGCGAAACTACTCGCCCACCTTACTATCGTCCTGTGATGGGCACCCTGCCGAAATGTCGACAAAGTATCCTTTGCACTACAACGGGGCATTGCTTATTTTTAAAACGTCTTCACAGCAAACGAACGCTATTCTATGGACAATGGCACCATTTGGACTACAGCAACCGTTACTGAATGTAGCCCACGCCACTCTTCTATGGTTATGCTACGAAAAACGCTACACTACGTATGTCAAATCAGGATATAAATCACGGTCAACCCTTGAGGAATGTAAATATTTACTTCAATAGTTTAGGTAGGCTAAAACCATTCGGTTGATTTGTGACTCATACAATCGCCTAACTTAAAATATGGTATTGGTTAAAAGCATTAATTATACATATTTTGAAAACTACAAAATTTAATAAGAATTTCTTTGTCGTAAATAACATGAAGTATCTGCTATAGATGTATTGACTTATTTCGTTTACACCAATTTTCGACATGGAATTGTTAATGAAACTACGAGTTTTGAAATGTCCTGAGTCTAAAAATCATGTTGGTAAATTAAAAATAAATAAGTAAATGTTGTAAACAAGCTAAAAGATTAAGGATGTTATAAATCAGCTATCTCCTCATTTTACATATGGTTCTTCACTAACGTGAATAATTTTGAATTAAATTATTCCTGTCTATTTCACAGAAGACTTTTAATTAATCGGGCTAATTAAAATCTTAGATTTAAGAGAAATTAATTGTCGCCTTCTGAATAACTTTATATCAAGAAAAAGGCAGTGGTGATATTATTAATCTATATTTTCGTGCATTCTAGAATTTTTTTAAAAATTATTTAGATTAAATCGATCTAGTAAGAATTGTGATGCAATCAGAAAACTGGGGTTTTTATTCACCCGCAAGCTAATGCTATACAGAGTTTATTTAAAGTATAAGCGAAATATCTGGATTAGACTTCAGGGATTGGACATATTTATCAATGTGACTTCAATGTGGAAGATTTAAATTGAACTTTAACCGATATGTTTGAACTAGATAAAGTACTTTTAGTCTGTAGAGGATATACAGGTGATATTTAAATACAAATTTACTGGCAATAATTTCAAACAATTCTAAAATTTAAACGACAAAATTCTAAATATCTAAATTTGAATTATTAAGTAATGTTAGTGTTTGAGAAGCAAACTCTTTTTATATTGCAGTATCAAATTTTGAATTTATTTTCAATTCCTGCCATTTTATCTGAGCAGTGTTTATAAATTCTTATTATCTCACTATTGGCTGTCTGTCTGAACACCATATGGATAGGTTGATTAATTTTTCGTTAAAAACTGCTGATGTTATTTTTTATAACAAATAACCATCGTTTCCTTTTTATAATTGTATTAATTGTGTATGCTTTTTTGTGAAATTATGGTTTTTAAAAACAACCGTGATTATTAAAAAACAGGACTTGTGTAATAACCGTACTTTTTAACAGTCTGAAAATACAGGAAAAGTTTGAGCAATATCATGAGTTATTATTGGAAAAGGACGTTATCTTGATGCAGAATTAATTCTGTATTTTTTTTGCAAAAGCAATTTACATCTCACTCATGCTGAGATTGGTTAATATCCAATAAAACAATGTTGATTGAAAACGTGATTCTCAGTTACCAATGATAATTGAATAATTTGGTCAAAACAATTTAAGGGCGACGGTCTCCTAGTAGTCTCATTGGACACAAGAAGCTTCAACGTTATTGCTGTCTACGCTACTCGAGCATTGAGAAGTACGTCAGCGTGTGCATATTGTAATTTCAAAAATGATTAAATTAAAAAGTTAGATGAAAGTAGGGATTTCACTCTATTGGTTATTTATGTTACTTGAACACCACTCAGTCCTTTTCAATTTATTTATGAATACATTTTACACAAATTTAAGGTTTAGTTGTATTTTTAACCTTGTAACTTTGAAATGTTCTGAATTAAAAAAATGGAATTACATTTAAAAGGTTTTCTTGTAACAACCGTATAACTAATAGTTCAATCAGACAAAAATATAACATTTTAATTAAAACCAAATTTATAAATATATTCAGGGGCAGATTTAACGGTGGACGCGCGTCCTGGGCCTCAACTTCTGAAGGACCTCGCATAAACCCAGTTTTACATCTTTTCTAATTTACTAATTTAAAGCGCGCGATATTTTCTTCTGCGCCTGGAGTCATAACCGATCTTAATCCGCCTTTGAATATATTCAAAATAGATAACCATGTAACAACTTTGATAGTTGACTAATATAGTATTCTTTTTACAGAAGCACCAAATCAACATCAATATATATTGGAAACTGTTACAATGACAACAGTGACTGAAAGACGAATTATGCGCGAAATGGAAGAAGATAATCAACGTTCGATTAGTCCTAATCTTGTTCCTGGTGGATCGCCTATAAGCGGTATATTAAAAGGAGGACGTTTGTGGAAGCAACATAATCAAGACATAAATAATTCTAAAACCATTGAATTACAACAAGCGACTGATTCTAGCATTACATCAGATGAAGAAAGCAACGGTAACAAGCGTTCTGTACGTTTCATCGAATCGAACGAAAATAAGCGTGACATTTGCGATGGAGCTGTAGATAAACCTGTTGAAGAAGTACCGAAACAAAATGACAATATTGATGAAAAAGATGATAATAACTGTAGTAACTCTGTCTCACCAGAATCAACAGAAATGATGTTGACTTTAAAGTTAGGTAATCACATATTAATTTCTAATAACAGTTTGAAACCAAATTCAGCTGTCCGGCAACTATTTCCATGTTCTAAGCCTTTAAGTAATAAACCAGGAGAGAACGATTCTATACATCAATATTTAGTGACAGCTGAATCGCTTCGTGCTTTTGAAGAAGCAAAACGGTCTAAACTTCCACAAATTATACAAAGCGATGAAACAGATGAATCTATAAAACGAGCTATCGAACGAAATACTCTTCGACGTTCTCTAATAAGATACGAGCCTAGACCCAAGAAAAAAGAACAAAAGACTGATAATTCTCTAGTGGAACGAATTAAACAGTTAACTTGTGATGTAGATGACGTTATCCAAGAACCGGATGACATTCTACAAAGATCTAGTCCTACGGGCGAAGAAGCCAGAAAATCGCCTGAAATGAATCTTCACATTAATAAAAACCATGATAAAAGTTTCTCTCCGTCATCTTCATCTACTGCTAGTTCTAATTCTTCATCCATGTCCTCTACATATAAAAAAATTACAGACCTTTTTGCAAAACGAGATAAACCACCGGATATTCAAAACAATACATTAATTGAATCTAATTTAAAATCTATTAATTCAATCGGTCCTGCTCCAGACTTGGGAAATTCTGGACCTCATCAACAAGAACTTATTCCTCATCATTGTCCAATAACAAAAAGTAATTCTGCAAATGATTCTAGAAAGCAATTTTTATCTACTTTAGCACCTTTAACTGCATGTGTCAGTGGCACTGGTGCCGACGATCACTATTACCATATATCACATCACTCAGGTGACAGATCTTCTATAACAAGTTCTATCGGTACAGAATACAGCCTTGAAGATATTGATGAAGGATTAAAAAATGAAATAGATGACTCTAAAATGAATGCCCCAGATGTTATTGTTGGAACACCATCAGCTTCAGAATCTGGAGATGAATTAGCTATGTTTGTTCAACAAGATGCTAGTCGAATTGAAAGAATTAAGAAAAAGTAAGTTTAATATTGATTACTGTAAATATTCTAATTTCTTTATTTCAGATATCAATCTGATAATGCCGAAGATGATGAGCATGATGATTATGGATTTAACAAACGGCCAAGTGTTCGGGGCATCAAACCAAGATTTGGTACCACTACTGAAATTTTCCAGCAAATCCAAAATCAAATGCAACCACCTCCAGTTTGTTCAAAATCAAATACTCATGTTGCTTGGCCTTACTACTCAGAAACTGCTTTAAGTAATCTTGATAACAGCAAATCACGCAATATTAACCAAAATATTCCACAATATCAATATACATATGTAACTGAGGAAATGAAAACAAAAATGTACGTCCAACATTATAGGCCTACTTCACTTGTAGAAGATAATGTTTATCAAAATTGCACCAATCAACAATGTAATCGTGATGTTACTTTAAAAGGTAATCTAAATCACATTCATTCACCTGTAATGCGTATAGGAGGTGGATGTAGTGAATTATATCATCAAACCCTACCTAGTAGAAATAGAAATGGCAGACCTGAATCTCCACCGCCATTTGATGTTGCAAGAAATGTACATCAGACAATGGTATATATTCCTTATAATCATATAGAAAGTTATCAACCAGTTTGTGTGTCACCCAATCCACAATATGTAACAAACGAAAAATGTTATGGTAGAATTGTCAATCAGAATCAAATAAATAGATATGTTGAACCAGTATATCACAATCAACCTAGAATGAATCAGCCACCAATTGAAGACCCTCATTTTCAAATGAATGTGATAAAACAAATTCCTAAACCAATTATGAGACTTCCATATCCTTTACCTAATTCGCAGTCTCAACATATAATTGGTCCCAGAAGCGATAGTCCACTTCCGGGTCAGTTTTCAACAGCAAGATCAACACAAACTGCTGCTCCAACTGTTTCTACCTGTAATTATTATCCTACAATGACTCCCAGATATAGACCTGTTATTGGCCCCATAATTCCACATGGAGGTGTTGGATGGAATAGTGAAAGTATATATTCGAATAAAATAAATAGACATAGTTTTCCTGCTACAACACCAAAATATCCAGCACCAGATAATATTTCCCTAACGGATAGTGAAAGCCACTACAACATTCCCAATGGATTCAGGCAATCAGTAGAGGCAACGTTTTCTGTTCAAAAGGAATCTGCACCAAATTCGCCTACAAAACCAAGGTTTATTGAAAGAGGTGTTCCTGAAGGAGCTGCAAGTGTCTCGCCACAAGATTCTGTAACAGGTGCTCAATCTACAAGTACAATGACATCCCCTACTTCTCCTCAAAATCCACAATCTAATCCCAAACCACTATTTTATGCTATGAACGTTTGACAGAATGAATAGGTAAATATTAAGGTCAAGATATGCATTAGTGGCGTAAACCCAATGACACAAGAGTAGTGAGAAATGTTAAAATTAAGCTTCATAACATGTTGTAACATTTGAATAAATCACTACTTACTTGGGAAGCTTTTACGTGCTTCAAATAGTGAAGCATTGTTATGTGAAGATCTCAGTAGGTTATAATAACCATAACTGGCAGAATTTATTAATATCAGGGGTATATATTGTTATACTCTATTAATATATAGTATTTTAATAATGTATTAACTTGTAAAGAGTCTAAGGGTTTAGACTAAATCAATGAATTTTTATTCAAAGAAAGTTGAAGTTTTTGATGAGAATGCTAATGATAAATAATATTAGATACTTACAATTAGTAGTCACTGTTGCCAAAAATGAGATTCCATTACCAAAGTATTAATCTGTAGTTAGAAAAATAATTATATGTTACTGACCAAATATTAACTTGTAAATACTGATATGTTCATAATCTTAAATAAATTATTTTGCTATTAAACAGGCATTTTAAAAACACTTTTGAAAAAACAAAGTAGATTTATTAAGAAGATGAACACACTGGTATCATAGCTTTAATATATTCTGAATTAATGATTAATTTAATGTGTTGTGGAATGGACTGGGACGTCTTGGTGAAATTATAACAGTATATCTAAAATCGTGACTGCATTTACGAATCTATTGTAACGAATTCCCAAAATATTGCATTTTATTTTTTTATTCAAAATTTATTGGTATGAAGTACTTCCCTAGTCAGTTTTATTGTTATTATTAAAACTTGTTTATTAATCTAATTAACATGTAATAACATATGTGAGAATAATTTAATTTAGAATATTAGTAACAACAGTGGTGATAAGTTTTATAACTAATTTCATTGAAACCATTTGATAAATCAGTTCTTTATATTTTATATAATTTCACTCTTACATAATATTTTATAAATTTCATTGTCGAATTTATTTTAGATGATTAATGTTTTAACTTATTTCATTATTCTGAGGGATAACTAATTATAAAATTTTTAATCTAGCCGTTTCAAACATTTATAGTGATCATTTAAAACAAATATTATGGTAGAACCATTTCTAATTAGTTGTTAAAGTTTAAAATTTGTAGATGAAAATTTTTATAATAAAAACAATATAGTTTATTATATGTACTGTGACGTATTAATATATAAACAATGATAAAGTAATAGTTAGACATTGTAAAGGTTTTTTTGGTTTAATAAAATTAAGAATTAATGATTAAATCCATAAATCATCATAAAATCATTAATTTTAATTTTGTTGTACTTGTTATGCAAATTACATGTTCATATGACAAAAAATAGTTAGATGCTAGCGTTTCATTGCATCACATTGTAGTAAGACTATTTTAACTTTACGGATATAAATTCATACATATTTTAGGGATCAAATGATATGGTATAAATGTTGAACCTTTATTTCATATAGTGTGTAAATGTACTATTAGTCCTAAAGAAATTTTGAGAACTGCCAAATCTAATTATGGGATAAATCACTTTGATCAAAAATGCAAATAATTGCTTAAACCTATTAAGGAATAGAAAAAAATTTAATAATGATTAAAATTGTTTTTGTTTCAGAAGCTAGATTGTTGTTGTAATGAAATAGTTTTGATAACATTGCATTTCTCTCTAAAATGTCAGTTAATGTTACATTAATGTTATGAGGACAATTTGACCAACCTATAACATTGACTTGTTGCACTTATTAGTGTTATAAATTATATACTGTTATTTTTAAATTAAAAAATAATTTTTTCAAATAACCATCCATAAAAGTGACATATCAAAATAGTAGCCTACTTCCGAAAATTGAAAATCTAAAAAACGAGTGGATTATTCAATGGTACGGCAGTATCACCACAATTGCATTTCTATAAATACCTAATCAATAGATATTACCCCAAATTGAAAATGTAAAATTTATGTTAATTTAATATGAAATAATTTGTAGGAATTTTACCAAATTGATATGAAAGTTAACAATGTTTTTACAACCTATTTACCTATCATACCTCAAAATATTTTAGCAAATTTGGGAATTACAGAAACAGTCGTGTCAGCTGTGCCACATCCAAGAAAACGACCATAACTTTAATATTTATTGAATTTGCATGAAGGTGTTTTATTTTTGTGGTTGTTTGAAAAATAGTATTCAAAACTCACTCGACCACTCATTTTATAAGTTCACTTATATAATATTTAATATTTTCGACACTTGTGAAATACACCCACTATTGCCGTTTTGAAACTATTAATAAAAAATTGTTTGAATTTGTTAACTGTAAAGTTAAAATAGATTGAGCTATAGCTCATGTATACAAGCTACAATGGTATTATTGCTATAGTAACACCAAAACTTCCTGAATGCACATGCATTTGAATTGAATTGTAGGCATCTTACATAAAGATATGAGAGGGACATAAAGAGAATATTTATTTATTTATTAAAATTGCAAGTGAGATTTTAAACATTAAATGATCTACTTGATAATTTTATATTTATAAGTAGGTAGATGCATATTTTAAAAGCTCATTGAGATTATATAGTGTTGCTCAAAGCACTGTTATATTTTAATACTTATTAAAATTGTTTGTATACCTATTTTAAATTAACAAACTGTTAGGTTGTTAACTTTTTTTACGTTTTTATTAAAATTTCAAATATTATTAAAAGTTAGTGTTGTGAAATGTTGAGCAATCATCTTGCATTACCTACTGACATGTACTGAAACAAAAATAAAATTCGTTGAATAACTGATGTGTATTTCTTTAGCTTTTAGTGCTTTTATTTTTAAATTTGTCAAAAGAATTTCTATGAGTTCATTTTGACTTCATAAACTGTGGTAAATTTAAAAACGTTCAAATATACTTGAGATACTTTTGTAATAGGGGAACACCAATTTTTATAAAGTATTTATGCTCAAGGACATTGCATATAAAAATTACTCAATGTAGTTGTATTTTCATACCTGTGTGATCTTAGTGGCTAACTTGCCTGGTGAGTTACATAAGCTTCACATCTATCTTAACTCATTTTTAAAAAAGTTTGTTGCTTATAGGGAGCTTATATAATTGAAATAGTTAACACTTAAAACATTTATTGCAAGTTAAAGTTTAGGTACAAATTTAAATAAATGAAATGTTATTGTTTGAAATACTAACAAAGACATTTAAGTATTTATTGTTCAAAATATTATGTGTCTGAAAATTATCTCTCATAACAAAATTATAATTCTAATCTGTCTTTCCATTCAGAGGAGCATTTTGAATATTAAATGCTAGAATCAGGAGTTTTTATTGGTAGTTGTTGGACTGCTTTTACACTAAACCATAAATAATGCACTAAACAAATTACATAAAGTAATGGCTAAGAATTATGTCAGATGATCTTATTGTTTTGAATTTCGAGTGTTTTAAGCTTTATTTAAATTTGTCTAAATCTAACAAAATCATTTCTTATAAGAACTACTTCTTTAATCTGTATTTTATTACAAATTTATGTATCTGTAAAAATGGAATATCACTATCTAAAAAGCAACGTCAATTAGGATTGCAGCAGTTATCAATTGCTGAGAAGTAAATTATTGTGAATATGTTTATAAAGATATAGATTTACACACCCAAAATGACATGACATCTTATTACAGTTTATAAATTCATTTCTTAATTTGATTTCGGTTTATTTTGGTTATTTTTTATATTTTCACAAGCTGTATAAGTTAAGTTAACATGTATAAGTCATGGTTTTGTATGCAAAATAAACGCTTGCACAGGGTGGGCTGACGATTGCATGCAGGTGCATAAAAGACTACCACAGAATATATAACAATCAGAAGTGACACTCACTCTTGGCGGGAAAGTTAACGCATTTGCTTTGCGCATATAATTTTGTCTGAATAGAAAAACGTTACTTCTGTATCAAAAGTTGTTTGGTATAAACGTTTTGGGGTTAACATTTATATCGATTGTATGTAATGTAACCATGAAAAAGATAAGCGGTGTTCATGTTTGTGTGGCTAAAACTTATAAAAATAGTAGACTTAAAAGTAAAGAAGGTCTTTTCTAGTTTTCCATTTCAGCAATCAAATTAGATGAACAACTACAAAATGCAATTTTTTGTTTTAATTTATCTATGATTGCAAGTATCTATATTTAGGTATTATAATTACAAGTTGAATTTTTTCAATGATAATTCTATGTGACATATAATGTAGAAATAATTGCAACTACATTACGTTCATTTTTCTGCACCCTATAGTTCAAATAGTAACCATTATAAATATCTATCTACGCAAAATGGCGCCAAGGTCACCTACCGCTGTTAAAAAACTTCATAGGCGGTAATAGAGAGTGTCACTTCTATTTGTTATTTATTCTGTGACTTTACTTTTGCAATTAGGATATAATGATGCAATTATTTGAGGTTGTTATAAAAATGGTGTGTAAAAGAATGCAATTAATAAATCGAATCTTAAGTGTTTAAATTATTTATTTGGTATCATTAAGAGAAAAATTCGTGGAGCGGCGGCGCGTAGTGGTATGTCTTGGGGGTGCACAATCCGAAACAAACGTCTTTACACTACAGCGAATACAAAAACACTGAGAGCACAACTTC